>NW_023611470.1:0-130758 GCF_013339725.1 Rhipicephalus microplus | reverse complement strand
CCGTTCCGCAAAGACGGTAAACGCAAACCGGTAGCCGGTAACACGTTCACGTAAAGAAGTGTACGTACAAGCTAAAACTCCCTAAATACTGAATAGTGTTTTTTGTATTAATGTTGTATGGTAATTTATTCATTGTACTTTCTTGCATTATTATTGTACCTCCATCCTTAGTTAAAGCATCGAGACGATGCCTTTTTCAGAGGGGGGCAATGCGACGTTCCATTTCCCAAGCTTTCGTTATCGTCCCAAAACACCACACGATTCTCAGCGCAAACCGCGCCTGCAGTTTTCGAGAGGGTTCCGGACTGTAGTAGATCATTTCGATATGATCACGCCCATTGTGAGAATGGTACAGATGTTCTGGAACGTACGCCGCCGCCAGCGGTAGCGCTAAAACATTCGACGGCGGGAGTATAAATGCCGACGCGCTTCGCCGCTTGTCAGTTGTTGATTGAAGGCCGACGCTCCGTTCGCCGCTATCAGTCCGAGACTGCTGCTGTTATTGGACTTTCCGTTCATCGGGCACAGGTTCGCCCAAATAAACAGTTAAATCCCAACACGAAGTCTCCTGTCTTCGGCCACGTCACGACCCCGTGACAATACAGACTCCTTTCGGCGATACAAACTTGCCGAGGAACGTAAACCTATTCGTGATGACAGGCCATCGGCGGGAGGGTACAACGCCCCCTTTACTATAGGTAAACTAAAGGCAGCACTGGCAAAGTGCGGCAGCTCAGCAGCAGGCTCGGACAGGATTACTTACGGCATGCTGAAACACCTACACGAAGAAACGCTTGACGTAATCCTCATTCTTTTCAACAGTGTATGGTCCTCTGGGCGTCTGCCCATGACCTGGAAAAAGGCAGTTATCATACCCATCCTTAAACAAGGAAAGGAAGCCACACTTGCTTCTAGTTACAGGCCTATAGCGCTGACCAGCTGTTTGGGCAAGGTGTTCGAAAAAATGGTGAATCGCCGCCTTATGTATTACCTTGAATACAATGGCCTCCTTGATCGTCATCAAGCTGGATTCAGGTCTGGCCGGTCGACAACTGACCAACTGGTAGCATTTGAATCCTATGTCAGGGATGCCTTCATTCATAAACAGCACTGCCTATCTGTATTTTTCGACTTAGAGAAAGCTTACGACACGACATGGCGTTATGGCATTCTCCGTGACCTGCGATCTTTTGGAGTGTCAGGAAACATGCTGAATACTATTGAAAGCTACCTTTCTGACCGTACATTTGTGGTTCGTGTTGGTAATGCCTTATCGAAGTGGTTTACGCAAGAAAATGGCGTCCCCCAGGGTGGTGTTCTTAGCTGCACACTATTCATCGTAAAAATGAACTCCATAAGCACCATATTACCTAGAACAATCTCCTACTCTGTATATGTGGATGACATTCAGATCAGCTTCAAATCATGCAACCTAGCCACATGTGAACGTCAGATTCAGTTGGCAGTAAACAAGCTGTCAAGCTGGGCAGACAAAAATGGGTTTAAGTTTAACTGTGACAAGGCTGTTTGCGTACTCTTCTCAAAACTACGTGGCATAAGGCCACCCCCCAATATTTCAATTAACAGAAAACCATAACTACCAAAAAAAGAACACAAATTTTTAGGTGTTGTGGTTGATGAAAAGCTCAGCTTTGTTGCACATATCAAACAGCTACGACTTAAATGCTTGAAAGCCTTAAACCTGCTCAAGATTCTCTCACATCAGTCATGGGGCACAGACCGTGACTGTCTACTGAACCTTCTCAACAGTGTAGTGCTATCACGTATCGATTACGGCTCGGTGGTTTACGAGTCAGCTTCAAGATCTGCATTGAAGATGCTTGACCCAGTGCACCATCTTGGGCTTCGGCTGGCCAGCGGTGCTTTCCGGACCAGCCCAACAGCCAGCCAGCCTGTATGTTGAGACAGACCGGTGGTCACTAGAACGGCGACGTCAGTTTACAAGTGTCACGTATGTCACCAAGGTGCTTTCCCATATCGACCACCCAGCTCGTGCGCTATTGCAGGATACATCGAACGCCCCCCTGTTTTTGAGGCGACCATCAGCTACGCCACCGTATCCCCTCAGAGTGGCCTCACACCTTGGAAATATGCACATACCGGTCTCCAGTCTTCAACTAACCTCTCACAAGGACACTGTTGTGCCATGGGAAATGCAGGCTATCGATTGTGACTTGTCATTCCTAGAGGTAGGAAAAAATGGCCACCCAGTCGCGATAGATCAAAACTTCAAGTACCTGCAGGCCAAATACAGGTGTGCTGAATATTATACTGATGCCTCCAAGTCCTCCGCAGTCGCATGTGCGGCACACGGTCCCGCTCTCTCTGATCTAGAACAATGAACGAACATACCAGTATATTTACTGCAGAATGCTATGGCATACTTTTAGCTGTAACGCACATTTTAAAGGAAAGAGCCAGCCTGAATCATATACACAGATTCTCTCAGTGCTGTGACTGCACTGTCCTCCACTAAGATGCTCAAAAACCCAGTTACTAATACACTTCGAAATGCATCATGTCAGCCCGCAATCTAAGCTCAAAATCACGCTATGCTGGATTCCGGGACACTGCGACATTGCTGGCAATGAGATAGCGGACAAACTTGCGAAGTCAGCTGCACTCCGCCCATCAGTTGACGTAAACACCATCCCGTATGAGGACCTGAGGCCACTCATCATATCCCGAATGCGTAGACAATGGCAAGAAGAATGGAACGCAGCAAACGCAAACAAACTGCACTTAGTAAAGCCAAGAATAGGAAGATATCTGACTGGAAAACGTAACAGGCACCAAGAGGTTGCACTGTGCAGACTCAGGATCGGTCATACACATGCAACACACTCGCACCTTTTAAAGAACTCTCCAGCACCACATTGTGCAAAATGGGGTGATGAGCTGTCTGTCGTTCACGTTCTAATTACCTGTCCGTACCTCGAACCAGAAAGACTGTGTCACTTTTCAAAGCTGTACAAATGTCACTTTCCGCCTCATCCACAATTTTTTCTTGGAGACGATCCCTTGTTTTCCCCAAAAGTAGTCTTAAAGTTTTTAGCTAGTGTAGGCTTCCTACATTCCATAACATATTCTCACTAATCTCAGCCTCCTCTCAATCCTGAGGGAACCGCTGAGACTTTTTTTTATCAAATGTCATGCAGAACGCACTCCTTGTCTTGACAAGGACTGTTGACGACACGGCATGACTTTGTAAAACCCATAAGCGTAGCCCGTTTTAAACCCATCACACATAGTCACTACACCTAAGTAAATTTTATACACTACTCTTTTACTCTTGCCACCCTGAGTAGACTTTTATAATCAAGTCGACCAAAAACCGTGTGTTGGCGCTCTTTGGCCTGAGTTGCCCTTGCGCCACTAAAATCTACCATCATCATCATCATCGAATCGTGCAGTAGCGCCTCGACCGAACTTCATGCCCTTTTCCCACTGCTCATCGAGTGACACCTTCTCGAGTTCCATCGCCGACACCTTAAGTGCCCATGAACGCGCCGAGCTTCTTAATCTCCTCCAGCACTTCGCGAATTCATTCGACGTTTCTCAGCCGCAATTGGGTCGGACTTCCGCAGTGCACCACTACATTGACACCGGTTCGCACCAGCCATTGCGTCAAAGACCGTACCGTGTCTCTCCTGCAGAACGTCACGTCATCAACGACCAGGTCGAAGAGATGCTACGCCGTCGCGTTATTCAACCATCGCACAGTCCTTGGGCTTCTCCTGTCGTTCTAGTTTGAAAAAAAGATGGATCGATTCGATTTTACGGCGACTACCGGCGATTAAACAAGGTGACGCGGAAAGACGTCCATCCATTACCGTGCATAGACGACGCCCTTGACAGCCTCCAAGGAGCCGAATTCTTCTCCTCCTTAGACTTACGATCTGGATACTGGCAGGTTCCTATGGCAGAAGCTGATCGCCAGAAAACTGCGTTCATTACACCAGATGACCTGTACGAATTTAACGTAATGCCATTTGGTCTTTGTAATGCTCCTGCCACGTTTGAACGACTCATGGACAATACACTGCGTGGACTGAAGTGGTCTGTGTGTCTATGCTACCTCGACGACATTGTCGTTTTCTCTCCCGATTTTCCTACGCATCTGCTTCGGCTTCAATGGTCTGACGTGTTTAACCAACGCTGGGCTCCAACTGAACCTTAAAAAGTGCCGCTCCGCCGCGCGAGAGCTGTCCATCTTAGGGCACATCGTCTCCAAGCATGGTGTTTGACTCGAACCTGCAAAACTGCGAGCAGTCGCTGAGTTCTCGAAACCTACTACACTGAAATAATTACGCAGTTTTGTCGGACTATGCTTGTACTTCCGGCGCTTCATGCGAAATTTTGCATCGATCATGTCACCACTGACCAACCTCCTACGCGGTGATGCAGACCTTTCATCCTGGTCTTCTGACTGCGACGTCGTGTTTGCCACGCTCCGTAGTCTGCTAACATCTCCTCCGATTCTTCGGCATTTCGACCCAACAGCTACAACGGAAGTTCACACAGACGCTAGTGGGGTTGGTCTAGGCGCCGTCCTCGCCCAACGCAAGCCGGGCTACTCCGAATACGTCGTCGCTTATGCGAGTCGCAAGCTGAGGCCAATTACAGCGTCACTGAAAAAGAGTGCTTGGCGCTAGTGTGGGCGCTTCGCAAGTTCCGCCCTTATTTGTACGGTCGCCCATTCGACCTGGTAACGGACCACCATGCACTTTGTTGGCTCGCCACATTGAAAGACCCTTCTGGCCGCCTAGCTCGGTGGGCACTGCAAATCCAGGAGTACGACACTTTGTGTCATCTATCGCAGCGGACGCAAGCATTTCTGACGCCGACGCCCTGTCACGTTATCGCCTTACCTCCCGACTCGGCCTGCGGAACCACTGGTACCAACTCCATCGCATCTTTTCGACCTCGACTCCCTTTACCAGTGAACAACACAAAGACCCGTGGATAGCTTCCCTTTTTAACTGTCTTTCTGGATCGTCAATCACTGTGGTACCACGATCTCTCCGACGTCAAGCTGCTCATTTCGCCATTCGTGATCAGCTGCTACACCGACGCAACTACGCCCCCGAAGGTCGTAAGTGGCTCTTGGTTGTCCCGCGCAGCTTGCGATCACAAATCTGCGCCTCCTTTCACTACGATCCCCAATGTGGTCATGCCGGAGTTTTCAAAACTTACGAACGCATTCGCCATCGCTTCTACTGGCGCGGAATGTATAATTTCGTTCGAAATTTGTTATGGGCTGTCCTGACTGTCAATGCCGCAAATCACCGCCTTTCTACTCGTCCCGGGGCGCTTCAACCGCTTCCGTGCCCTGCCAAACCTTTCGATCGGATCGGAATTGATCTCTATGGCCTTTCTACCGACAACATCAGATGAAAATCGGTGGATCATAGTCGCTGTGGACCATTTAACACGATACGCTGAGACCGCCGCCCTTCCAAGTGCCACTGTGCGGGACGTAGCATCCTTCATCCTTCATCGCTTCATACTACGACTGGTGCACCTCGAGAACTACTAAGCGACCGAGGTCGAGCCTTCCTATCAGAAGTCGTCACTTCTCTGCTTTCTGAATGCCATGTTGTTCATCGCAAGACCACGGCATACCACCCGCAGACTAACGGGCTCACGAAAAGATTGTAACAACACCCTTGGCGATATGCTCGCCATGTATGTGACATCCGATCATACTAACGGGATCGCATTCTTCCATTCATCACGTTCGCCTATAACCACCGCGGCACAGTCTACCACCTGGATTTTCACTTTTTCTTTCTTCTTATGGACGTGAACCATCCCACACCATCGATACTCTCCTTCCTACCGTCCTGACGCATCCGAATGCCCATCTGTGTCCGAAGCTGCCCGAAATGCGGAAGAGTGCCGTGAACTCGCACGCACCTTTACGTCACAAGAACAACAGCGCAGAAAGAAAACACGCCGACTATTCACAAAGCCCCAGCTATTCCCGGGATCACTTGTATGGCTGGCTGTTCCTTACCAAACTCCCGGCATTTCCTCAAAACTCGTTCCAAAGTACGAGAGCCCATACCGCATTTTTGGAGCAAACCTCGCCGGTGAATTTTCTCATCGAGCCACTTCCCCATCTGACGACATGCGCCGGCGTGGACGTGACATCGTCCACATCGCCCGCCTTAAGCCATATCATAGCCCTCTGCCTCCAGACTCTTAGGTCGCCAGGATGGCTCTTTTTCGGCGGGGGCAAATTGTGAAGAAGGAAGGGCATCGTTGGCAAGCAACATCGCCACCGCTTGGGTACTGGGTGCTGGGCTTCGCTCGCTCGGCTCGTGCTGATCATCGCCGGCATCTGCTTGACCGTTGCTCTTGCACGACCGTGTTTCTTCGTAGGACCACCGTCGCAACAGCCGCCATAAACCCTTTTTCATTACAATGTATTCGCAGTCATACTCATCACAGCTACAACAACTGCCAACGCCCCCGACTGAAAAGCCTCGACCTTAAGGAGATTCGCCTCTTGAAACAAAATTATAAAGGGAAGCGCCAGTTTGTTATCCGCGCACTGTTGCACGTGTGGGTGTTCGCCTGGTTTTGGTAAGAATTTGGTCATGCGCTTGCACAACGATGAACCTTCACAGAGGTATAGTATGTGCGAGAAATCTTGATGCATACTTGATGAAGTTTTAAAATGTTTCAGGCCCGTGTACTTGGGTTGATATGTGTGATGAAAAACTCCAGATGATCAAAATTTTAGGCAAATTTTTCGGCGCGTCCACAACGACGTCTCTAACAGTAAAGTCCTGTTTTTGGTAAATACATCCCAAAAATGAATTGAATAAAGTTAATATTGTTATCAATATTAATATTTTTGTTATATCAAATACGCTGGGAGTATGTAGCTTCCATATCACATGGGGAACTTGTTGCTTGATAGGCGGAAAATTGAAAGTTTAATGGCCAGCAATCATCATTGCCGTGATACCCTTTACCAATTGCGGTTATGTTTCGAGCATGCGCAACGGTACAGTACATTCAAGCAAGGGTGTACTCGCCAGCTGTTCCGTGTTCGACGCCGAGACGCTGCTTTTCGGCAATGCAAATGCATTGCACTGCCTGGCTGTGAGTGTCCAGGTCGTCGCCATCGGTGGAATATATATATATTATATATATATATATATATATATATATATATATATATATATATATATATATATATATATATATATATATATATATATATATATATATACAGTCGAAAAAAGGAAGACGACAAACGTACGAAACGCAGTTTTTACTAACGTTTCGGCAGGTGGGCCTGCCTTCGTCGGAGTAAATGATAAGAGGCCGCGCAGGGCCTATTTGGGCGGCTGGCTCCAGTATCACGAGCATGCGTAATTTTTCGATTTTCATGCTAAGTTGCAGATCAAGAATACAAGTGAATCGATAGATGTGATTGTATGAAATACACGTGACATTTCACAATAGTCATATGGCATATCTTACATACATGGTAAATTGTGTGCATCGAAGCAGGTTTATAAGACAGCACTAAAAAATAAAAAATAAATAAATAAAATTGGATGAACAGAAACACGCGCTGCGCAGATTCATACAGGGTACCAGAGGACACATAATCTTGCATGAGAACACAAATCTCTAAGGATAATCTATGAAATGAGCAAAATAAGAAGTGAATAAACAGAAAATTGAGAAGGCAAAGTTGATAAAAAATATAATAACTCAATACAAGAATTTTCAAAGGTATGCATGACATAGAAAGGAGACAATGTGTACGCAATAATACGAAAATAGCTGAACAAGCACGGCAGACATCCACCAGTCATTGTTAAGTGTATTAACGAACTAAGGCAACATGCTAGTAAGTGTTCCCGGGCTTTCGTTCATTCCGTTTGAGAGAGTTTGGAATTTATGAATAAGGAATGACTCTCTAATTTCGCGATCATGGTGTGTCTTGAAACCAGATTCAATTATTGTGGCTTGGATGTTACTGAAGGAATGACCTGTGTCGGTGACATGTCTTGAAATTGGTAAGTGAGGAAGGGCATGTACATGAGCTCTATGATTGTTGAATCGGTACCTAAAAGCAGTTTCAGTCTGACCGAGATACTGTAGATGACAAATTGAGCACTCCAGCAGATAAATGGCGTTCTGTGTGTCACATCGAAATTGCCTCTGATATTTATTTTGAAATCAGTCGCTGTGCTGGTGACACAGGTTGTCGTAGTCATGTGAGCGCACACTTTGCAGCGAGGGTTTTTTTACAAGGATGGCAACCAACCAGTTGAGTGTTGTCATCACATTTGGTTTTAGACGAAGTTAACAAATCGCGTAGATTTTTGCCTCGTCTGTATACAACTCGTGGTGGTTGTGGAAAGGCTCTTGTAAGGCGTTCACTCTGCTGAAGGATGTTGTGGTGTTTTCGGAGAATACTTGTGACATTAGGCGCCGATGCATTGTGTGTTTAAAACTAGGTTTACTTCTGAATGACTATTAAGATTTTTCTTGGTTTTGCAGAGCGCTGTGCGTTCTAATGCGTCGGCCCGCCTCACCGCATCATCGATTAACATAGCTGGATATTTCTGTTTAAGTAGAGCACTGCGTAGTTCTGTACAGTTGGCGTTAAAGTCGGACTGTTCGGAGCAAATTCGCTTAAAGCGTAACGCCTGGCTATATGGTATGCTCAATTTGCAATCCCTCTTGTGGCTACTTTCAAAATGTAAGTACCGGTGCCTGTCAGTGGGCTTGCGGTACAGTTTTGTGGTCAATTGCGTACCATGGATACATACTGTAACATCGAGGAAGTCAATGGTGCTTGGTGAGTATGAGTGTGAAAAGGATATGGAGGGATGAACATTGTTAAAAGCGGAAATAAAAGACAAAAGTGTCGCTTCTTCCGTGTGGCCAAATTATGAAATGTCGTCAATGAATCTCTTGTAGTAAAAGGGCTTCAACGAACGACTCGACAGGAAGTTGTTCTCGAGGATTCCCATGAAAATATTTGCGTAATTGGGCCCTATTTTTGTACCCATAGACGTACCGCTGACTTGGACATAATGCACTCCATTAAACTCAAAGTTATTGTATTGTAAAATCATTTGCAACAGTATAGCCAAGTGGAGCTATCAATTGGCTTATCAAGAGTGGAGTGATCATAAGCCTCAGTCACGGCGCGTATCCCATCCAGGTGAGGTATGTTCGTGTAAAGAGATGCAACATCAAGAGTAACAAGAAGAGCGTTGATAGGTACAGTAAGGTTGTTGATGTCTGACAGAAAGTGGGTCGTATCACGTAAAAATGACTGGAACGTGGGAGGTATCTGGCTGATCAGGCTATCAACGTAACGCGATAAGCTTTCTGTTACGGTGCCTATGCCGGAAACAATTGGGCGACCAGGGTTATTTTGTTTATGAATTTTTGGTAACAGGTAGAATCTACCCGCGACTGGATCAAGAGGAATCAGGGAAGTTGCCTTATCACTTATTTTTTTATCCTTTATCAGTGCTTTGATTGTGCTACCTAACGTTTCTTTATATTGCGCAGTCGGATCAGCATCGAGTCGTTTGTAAAACGAACTGTTATTTAACTGGTTGTCAGCTTCAGCGATATATTTAATTGTGTCCATAACCACGACGGCGCCACCCTTGTCCGCAGGTTTGATTGTGATATCAATCCGTTCACATAGATCTGCCATAGCTTTCAGTTCTAGATTCGATAGGTTTTTCCGAAAAGAACGTCGCTTGTTATAAGCTTCAATGATATCTCGCGTGACCGCTTTAATAAATATGTCAAGGTGTTTGTCTCGTTGAGACGCAGGTGTCCAGCGTTTAAGCGACGGTAAGCTGTTGGATCATCGGCCGGAGTCACTTGATCGAAGAAGTATTCATGCAATCTCATATTCCGTGCGAAGTTATCTAAATCTTTATACAACTGAATTCATTGTAGCTGCCACTTGCAGGACAGAAACTTAAACAACGAGATAAAAGGCTACTTGTTCTTTGGTAAAGTGGCGCTTGAAATATTGACAATGTTATCGGGAACAGGGGTGCGCGTGATTTCCCGGATTGGGGGTAGGGCGTTGAAATGGGGCGTATTACACCGTCTCTAGCAACTTCTTGCTTTTATGTGTATCGAGTACGCAGCGTTTCTTTTGTTCATACGTGTTTAAAGACGATGAGTCCTCGGGAGATAGGCTATACTGATTGAGCAATTGTTTGCTCCCTGTTTATCAAGGATTCAGTGAAGACCGGTAGTGGTTTAGCACATGCCTACTAGCTGAAGTGAAGCATTCTTTAGTGTTTCACGCCACTTCTTGCATTGCACTCAGATAACTCTGATGGGCAGGCTGCAGACAGAGAATTAAACCCCTAGGTGGAATAGACGCCACTAATACGCTTCTAGAGTGGACACATGTAGCTCATAACGTATACGTTTTTCTACAGATTTTCTAATTTTTTGAAATCTTAGACCACTTCCAAGGCGCATCGTTGACAACGAGCGCTGTAGTCAATTATTAGGTTTTCTCTTTAAAACGTCCGAGTATTGCTTTCGAAGAGGGTACCTGAATCCCGTAGAAGGAGTGGCCGCTTTTCCTGGGGCTTGCAGGGTAGACTCAGCTGGCGCCGTGTTTTTTTGGGCAGCGGAGGAGTGGTCTTTCTTGTTGCGGGACGCGCAAGCACGACCAGAAGCTTGCTGCTTGGTAGAAGTTGTAGACTTCAAATCGGCGAGCATGGTGCTGGTTCTTGACTCTGCCATAGACGGCTTGATGCCAGAAGAGCGAGTATTGGTACTCAGATTGTTATTCTTTGATTGCCTTGTGTCACGTTGCGTTTTTCGTGTATTCACGGCCTTTGATGTGGTCTGGTGGCTGATTCGCGTAGTTGCCCATGAACGCACTCGGGCGAAGAAACACAGTCACTCCAAACTCGTTGAGCTCGCCTCACCCGGGGAGTCGAAGCACAGCTGCCTGATGTGACTTGACATCAACGCGACGCCCTCAAAGCTCACGTGCAGTCCATCAGCGGCCAGTACACGCCCGGGTGGTAGCCACTCCGAACATGTGGTCCAAAATAGACAAATGACTAAAGCCTTTGCAGAAACTCCGCAATAGGCTGTTGAAGTGGCTGCCTCTCGGTTGAAACAGTGAACGAACACTGTGTTGTTGTTTCTTCGACGTCGATTCGTGGCTCGTGGCAGGACAAGCGTGGCGTATACATGGCTTATTTCTGGACGCTCTTCGTGAATTACGTCAAGGAGGTGTCGATAACAACGGAACGTTGCTAGCCCACTTTTTCTTGTCAGGTCGTTGCTCCCGACATGAAGAACCAGAGTTCTTGTCGAGGAAGGAACTAGGTCGAGCAGAGACTCAACATCACTTATAAATGCACCCGGCTGTGTACGAATGCCGGAGTTCCTTGCAGCAGAGGGTCGAAGTACTGGAACAAGTACTTGGTCTGTGAATCGCCCAACACCGTTGTAGATATTGGGACCTTCGGATATTTCCAGATAGTGCGTTTCGACGTTGTCTGCCGGATTTCCATAGCAGGGAAATAGGCGAGAGATAATCCAATGGTTCCGGTAGGAAATGCAGTCGAAAAAAGGAAGACGACAACGTACGAAACGCAGTTTTTACTAACGTTTCGGCAGGTGGGCCTGCCTTCGTCGGAGTAAATGATGAGAGGCCGCGCAGGGCCTATTTGGGCGGCTGGCTCCAGTATCACGAGCATGCGTAATTTTTCGATTTTCATGCTAAGTTGCAGATCAAGAATACAAGTGAATCGATAGATGTGATTGTATGAAATACACGTGACATTTCACAATAGTCATATGGCATATCTTACATACATGGTAAATTGTGTGCATCGAAGCAGGTTTATAAGACAGCACTAAAAAATAAAAAATAAATAAAATAAAATTGGATGAACAGAAACACGCGCTGCGCAGATTCATACAGGGTACCAAAGGACACATAATTCTTGCATGAGAACACAAATCTCTAAGGATAATCTATGAAATGAGCAAAATAAGAAGTGAATAAACAGAAAATTGAGAAGGCAAAGTTGATAAAAAATATATAATAACTCAATACAAGAATTTTCAAAGGTATGCATGACATAGAAAGGAGACAATGTGTACGCAATAATACGAAAATAGCTGAACAATGTGAACGCAATAATACGAAAATAGCTGAACAAGCACGGCAGACATCCACCAGTCATTGTTAAGTGTATTAACGAACTAAGGCAACATGCTAGTAAGTGTTCCCGGGCTTTCGTTCATTCCGTTTGAGAGAGTTTGGAATTTATGAATAAGGAATGACTCTCTAATTTCGCGATCATGGTGTGTCTTGAAACCAGATTCAATTATTGTGGCTTGGATGTTACTGAAGGAATGACCTGTGTCGGTGACATGTCTTGAAATTGGTAAGTGAGGAAGGGCATGTACATGAGCTCTATGATTGTTGAATCGGTACCTAAAAGCAGTTTCAGTCTGACCGAGATACTGTAGATGACAAATTGAGCACTCCAGCAGATAAATGGCGTTCTGTGTGTCACAATCGAAATTGCCTCTGATATTTATTTTGAAATCAGTCGCTGTGCTGGTGACACAGGTTGTCGTAGTCATGTGAGCGCACACTTTGCAGCGAGGTTTTTTACAAGGATGGCAACCAACCAGTTGAGTGTTGTCATCACATTTGGTTTTAGACGAAGTTAACAAATCGCGTAGATTTTTGCCTCGTCTGTATACAACTCGTGGTGGTTGTGGAAAGGCTCTTGTAAGGCGTTCACTCTGCTGAAGGATGTTGTGGTGTTTTCGGAGAATACTTGTGACATTAGGCGCCGATGCATTGTGTGTTAAAACTAGGTTTACTTCTGAATGACTATTAAGATTTTTCTTGGTTTTGCAGAGCGCTGTGCGTTCTAATGCGTCGGCCGCCTCACCGCATCATCGATTAACATAGCTGGATATTTCTGTTTAAGTAGAGCACTGCGTAGTTCTGTACAGTTGGCGTTAAAGTCGGACTGTTCGGAGCAAATTCGCTTAAAGCGTAACGCCTGGCTATATGGTATGCTCAATTTGCAATCCCTCTTGTGGCTACTTTCAAATGTAAGTACCGGTGCCTGTCAGTGGGCTTGCGGTACAGTTTTGTGGTCAATTGCGTACCATGGATACATACTGTAACATCGAGGAAGTCAATGGTGCTTGGTGAGTATGAGTGTGAAAAGATATGGAGGGATGAACATTGTTAAAAGCGGAAATAAAAGACAAAAGTGTCGCTTCTCCGTGTGGCCAAATTATGAAAATGTCGTCAATGAATCTCTTGTAGTAAAAGGGCTTCAACGAACGACTCGACAGGAAGTTGTTCTCGAGGATTCCCATGAAAATATTTGCGTAATTGGGCCCTATTTTTGTACCCATAGACGTACCGCTGACTTGGACATAATGCACTCCATTAAACTCAAAGTTATTGTATTGTAAAATCATTTGCAACAGTATAGCCAAAGTGGAGCTATCAATTGGCTTATCAAGAGTGGAGTGATCATAAGCCTCAGTCACGGCGCGTATCCCATCCAGGTGAGGTATGTTCGTGTAAAGAGATGCAACATCAAGAGTAACAAGAAGAGCGTTGATAGGTACAGTAAGGTTGTTGATGTCTGACAGAAAGTGGGTCGTATCACGTAAAAATGACTGGAACGTGGGAGGTATCTGGCTGATCAGGCTATCAACGTAACGCGATAAGCTTTCTGTTACGGTGCCTATGCCGGAAACAATTGGGCGACCAGGGTTATTTGTTTATGAATTTTTGGTAACAGGTAGAATCTACCCGCGACTGGATCAAGAGGAATCAGGGAAGTTGCCTTATCACTTATTTTTTTATCCTTTATCAGTGCTTTGATTGTGCTACCTAACGTTTCTTTATATTGCGCAGTCGGATCAGCATCGAGTCGTTTGTAAAACGACTGTTATTTAACTGGTTGTCAGCTTCAGCGATATATTTAATTGTGTCCATAACCACGACGGCGCCACCCTTGTCCGCAGGTTTGATTGTGATATCAATCCGTTCACATAGATCTGCCATAGCTTTCAGTTCTAGATTCGATAGGTTTTTCCGAAAAGAACGTCGCTTGTTATAAGCTTCAATGATATCTCGCGTGACCGCTTTAATAAATATGTCAAGGTGTTTGTCTCGTTGAGACGCAGGTGTCCAGCGTTTAAGCGACGGTAAAGCTGTTGGATCATCGGCCGGAGTCACTTGATCGAAGAAGTATTCATGCAATCTCATATTCCGTGCGAAGTTATCTAAATCTTTATACAACTGGAATTCATTGTAGCTGCCACTTGCAGGACAGAAACTTAAACCACGAGATAAAAGGCTTACTTGTTCTTTGGATAAAGTGGCGCTTGAAATATTGACAATGTTATCGGGAACAGGGGTGCGCGTGATTTCCCGGATTGGGGGTAGGGGCGTTGAAATGGGGCGTATTACACCGTCTCTAAGCAACTTCTTGCTTTTATGTGTATCGAGTACGCAGCGTTTCTTTTGTTCATACGTGTTTAAAGACGATGATTCCTCGGGAGATAGGCTATACTGATTGAGCAATTGTTGCTCCCTGTTTATCAAGGATTTCAGTGAAGACCGTTTATCAAGGATTTCAGTGAAGGCCATAGGCAGCTCAGTGATGCATCATATTACAAGCGGAAAGATCATGACCCAACAAACGAGTTCAAAGATATTGTTCGTGATACCTTGACTGCGCTCTTTAATGATAAAGAAATAAGCTATGGCACTCTGAAATCCCTCATACCGTTGAGCCAGTAGCTGGCAGGTTTTACCTTCTTCCCAAATTCATAAGAGAGATTAATCCCGGTAGACCGATAATTTCTGGAATTGGAACAGTGACTGAGAACCTTTCCAGTTATGTAGATAGCCTCATCAACACCATTCCGTCCAGCTTTTCTTCTTACATTAAAGATACCAATCACTTTCTATCAGATATTGTTGACCTACAGGTTCCTCAAAATTCGTTTCTCGTTACGTTAGATGTCACGTCACTGTATACTAATATCCCTCACTCAGATGGCATCGAGGCAGTTATCTGCGCGTACAACGATTGCCACGTCAACAAACCAGTTTCCGCATCTACGTTAGCTACGTTGCTTAAGCTCATTCTTGAACTTAACAATTTCGAATTTGATGGGACACATTATGTTCAAGTTAGCGGTAAATCTATGGGCACAAGAATCGGACCAAACTACGCAAACATATTTATGGGGCTCCTTGAAAACAAATTTCTTGCAAATTGTGAATATAAGCCATTTTACTATAAGCGGTTCATCGACGACATTTTCCTAATCTGGCACCATAGTGAATCGCAACTTCTTTCTTTCATAGCAGATCTTAACAACGCTCATCCGGCGATTTCTTTTTCGCACTCATATTCACCTGTGAACATAAGCTTCCTTGATGTCATGGTCACTCTACGTAACGGGAAGCTGATAACTAATCTTTACAGGAAACCCACGGATAGGCAGCAATATCTTCACTTTAGTAGTAGTCACGTGAAACACAACAAAACTAGTATTCCCTACAGCCAAGCAGTCCGTTTTAAAAGAATATGCTCTGATAGCAGCGAATTTTCCCGCCACTGCGAACAACTTCGGAGCGCGCTCGAAAAACAGAGCTATCCGGCCAGCATAATCACAGACGCCATCAAACGTGCAGAAGAGCTTGACCGTTCAGACCTGCTGAGTACTAACAAAAGACCCAAAGATTGTTCGCGGACTAATCTAATTTTGACACATGCGGCCTCAGATCCAAATGTGAACCATATCTTAAAGAAAGATTTTAACATTTTAATACAGAGCGAGCGGCTCAAAGGAATCTTTGCAGAACAACCACGCGTGGTCTACCGACGATCGCGGAACCTTCGTGATTTACTAACCTCATCTAAAACCACGTGTTCACATCATGAAGGCTGTCATCTCTGCAACAAACCACGTTGCAAAGTGTGCGCGCACATGACGACATCTAAAACAGTTTCAAGTACATCGTCCAGTTTTTCTTTAAAGATAAATGGGAACTACACGTGTGATAGTATCAACGTCATCTATCTTCTCGAGTGTTCAACTTGCGGTGCTCAGTACATAGGTCAAACAGAGACAAGTTTCAGAATTCGTTTTAATAATCACCGTGCACATGCCGTAAGCCTCCCTAATCTACCGCTGTCGAAGCACGTCAGTATGCCTGGCCATGGTTTCGACAAAATTAGGGCCACGATTATTCAGTCCGGTTTTAAGACAAATCACGATAGGGAAGTGAGGGAATCCTTCTTGATCCACAAATTTAACACCATTCGTTCAGGTATCAATGAAAACGTAGGAAAGCTCACCTGCCTCGCACTATAACAACACGACTTCTTAGATTAGTAAAATATTTTAGTGTATATTAAATTGTATATTAGTCAACCGTGGTTTCTTTACTTCTGAGCTGTTTTACATGGTCCTGCCAACCATACTGTGTCCCACGTGTTCGATGCGCAAGGAAATTTGAAACTTTTATATTCATGCACCCCGTCACATGTCAGTCATGTCAACACAAGGTCCTGACAGATTACCATTTTTTACTTTGATTGTCCTAGCTGCTATACCGAGAGTTCATCACGTGAGCCTATAAAAGCGGCTGCATTGTATCATACCTACTTACTCTGACGAAGGCCGTGCCACGGCCGAAACGTTAGTAAACCACGATCCTTTTCTTATGTGCTATCTTCAAGTTATTTCAATATATATATATATAATATATATATATATATGAGCGGTCACAACGTGGTTTATTTCGACGTTTCGGCCTAGAGTCTGGCCTTCATCAGGCGCAAAGATACAGTTTGTTGGTGCTCAGCTTTATACAATCTCAAATCAGAGGGCAAGAAGAGAGAAAAATGACAGAAAATAAAAAAAGAAAAACAGAAATTAAAAAGAAGAAAAAAGAGAAGAAGAGAAAAATAATATACGGTGGACTTCCCTCGGGCGCCCCCCTTCCACTCTTCCCTCCACCTACCCCCTCCACTCTTCCCTCCACTTCCCCCTTCATATCTCTCCCCCTTCTCCCCTTCACCTTTCTGATGTGAGCGGTCTGTGTACGTTTCCTTTCACTAACGCATTCTTCCCGATCAGACGGCGCCTCCTGGCACTGGCGGTTCGGTGTGGGGCAAAAAAGAGCTTCTTTAGGAAGTCCTAGGATTCGCTTCAATAATTACAGAGCCCATGTGAAATCAGCCCCAAATCTATCTATATCAAAACATCTCAATCCTCCCGATCATGCATTCGACAAACTATCAGTAACGCTCTTAGAGACGGGATTTAAATCAAATCAAGAACGTGAACAACGGGAGTCATACCTTATCCACCGATTCAACACCCTCGATAGAGGAATAAATGAGAATCCTGGTACACTTGCAGCAATTAAAGCATTAGAAAACAATAACGGCAACAATGAAAATAGTAACTGAGTTCACGGCACTGCAGCTGCGAAGGGCACTGGACAAACAAAAACAATTCCAAGAGTAACTACTCTTCCTATGTGCAGCTGTCGTCTGTTTTCTGTTTTATTTTACTACCCAATGAATTGTGCCATGTATGATTTGCCCCACAGCAACCCTGTGCACAGCCGGGAGGCCCCCACTACACGCGTAATCCAGAAGCGGGCAAGAAATTCGCATTGCACCCGCTTGCCAGCCTCTACCGCAATACGGGGCACCCCTCTTTTTACGACGAAATGTTGACAGGGCGCGGAGTAGTTAAAGGCTTAGAACTTCCTAAAATGCCCGCTTACCAGCCTCTGCCACAATACGCGGCACCCCTCCTTCTACGACGAATTGTTTACGGGACTCCGAGTAGTTAAAGGCTTAGGACTTCCTAAAAAACTCTTTTTTGCCCCACACCGAACCACCAGTGCCAGGAGGCGCCGTCTGATCGGGAGGAATGCGTTAGTGAAAGGAAACATACACAGACCGCTCACATCAAAAAGGTGAAGGGGAGAAAGGGGAGAGAGGTGAAGGGGGAAGTGGAGGGAAAGTGGAGGGGGTAGGTGGAGGGAAGAGTGGAAGGGGGGCGCCCGAGGGGAGTCCACCGTATATTTTTTTTCTCTTCTTCTCTTTTTTCTTCTTTTTATTTTCTTTTTCTTTTTTCCTTTTTTTCCTTTTTTTCTTTTCTGTCTTTTTTCCTCTCTCTTTGCCCTCTGATTTGAGATTGTATGAAGCTGAGCACCAACAGACTGTATCTTTAATCCTGATGAAGGCCAGACTCTAGGCCGAAACGTCGAAACAAACCACGTTGTGACCGCTCACGGAGGATCTACAGGACTATATGCAACGCTACGGCCACTCAACCACCATGCCTGCCTATATATATATAAGAAGCAGCACATCATCAGAAAGTCAGGAAATCATAGATACAATTAGTAAATAGAAGGAACGTCGCGCATGCATAGTGTGAGTGCGGACTAAGGACGCGTGACATGGCCGCGAGGAAAAGATGCTCCGCATCTAAATCCTCGAACCTCAAAATGACCGAATTCGTGGCATAAAGTTAGGTGGTTTGAACCATTTTTACTCGAGAAAAAAAATGCATGTTGAAAGAAAAATTGAAAGTGTTCATTCACGTGAAAGATATGCAAGTTGCTTTTGAGGAGTGCTATCGAAGGCACGGACTCACTTACACCCAAGTTGCTTTTTGGTCGATGGAATAAAGCTGGCACACTTGACGTGCTCGTTGGTCAGCGCCGCACCATAGCATTTTGTGCTAATCAAAAACCACACTCAAAGATTTAATGCACTCTGGCAAATCATAAACGTACTAAATGAGGCACCGATGGTTCGAAGAAACATGCCGAATCATTTTGAACGCCTAAAATGCAATTCTAACTGATTACAGGAGCTTAATGATAGAGGTTCTTCTGTCAATGAAACTGAAAGACTGCCGATGGATGAAATTCGCTGTAACATCATTCCCTTATTTACTTTAGAGCGTAGCCAGAGGGCCAGAAGATTGAAAGTTCTTCCATATAAGTACTTTCTTTCTTATAGTGTGTTTTTCGATCGTTTCGGCATGTATTTACGAGCCATTTGCTCATGCCATCTAAATTGATATTGGTCTTGCATCTTGCAGAACGTACAATGTTCGTGACATGAAACGTGACAAGCATTGTAGAACAAACGCTATTGTACACAATCGTTTGTCATAACATGAACATGCCACGATGAATCTGGTCACGAAAGATGGTCTGCCAATAGTTAAAGTAAGGAACCTGTGACACAAACTGCAAAAAGCCCAAGCAAGAGTAATCACAATAGTTATTCCTAAGTGGGTGCGTTTTCTTCGTCAATATCCAGGCACCACTACGTGCACTGAACAAGAAATGCTACAAGGAAAACTTTTCTGTTAGACGCAAGGCCCGCTTTTCACGATGCAATGACTGTGCGTAAAGTTATTGGCATTCGATGAAACACTGCTGCCGAGAAAACCAGAACATCTGGACGTATGGGTGCCATTGAGGGTGCTACCGCTACTGTTCTAGTTAATTCGGTCTAAGAATGTGAATGTATTTGAGGTAAAAGCGTTAGATACCTTACTCATCGCAAATATTGACTCCACAGCCGACAGCACCTTTAACACGAACACTTCGATGCGTGGCCAGGGCTAGTTCGATTGATGCCAGCCGCGAAGTGCTGGGCACTTTTGCCGAGATAATACTTCGGTACGGTTGGATAGTATGTCGGCATGTATGTTTAGAATTCCGACAAAAAAAGCCAAATGTGCGGAATGTCCGCGTCAATCAAACTGCTGCAGGACACGCGGCGGAGCGTTCGTGTTAAATGTACTGATGGCCGTACGTGGTGGCATCAGTGCGAGTGATGCAAAATACCATCATCTGATGACTTCAGCATATGAGGCTAATATTGAAAAAGAGATCATGGCAATATCTGACGATGTTATGATGTCACTGTGACGCCAGAGTGATTACACATTGTGTTCGTTCATTCGATTGAGAGGACATTGAAAAAAAAGGGGGGGGGGGGAGGACTTTCGCCGTCGTTGTGCCTTAGTCGAACGTATTTAAAAGTGTGCATATTTTTAAATACTGCCTTCTCCACTATAATATTGAAACATTTAGAAGTTACCAAACACTACTATTGAACCTTTTAGAAGTTACAGTTGTGTGAAAATATTCATGCACCAGACACTCTACGGGAGTATATCGTTCCCTTTCATCGGCCATACTTAAGATCTAAAAGACAATCCACGCTGTACTCTAGGTGCGCGGAAATGATGTTGATTGTTGCAGCTGGTGTTTGGGTCCTGTGGGTAGCCTTGAATATCACATTGCGTCGCTTTGAGACCCACGTCAGATGAGCTCGTTCATGTTCTTGTCCTGACTATTTCCGTGCACTCTAAAAAAAATTTTACACCCATAAGGGTGTATTTGTTTTGTCCCATGGGCAACACCTTTTTAGGATGTCTAGAAACACTCCAAACAATAAGGCGTTTAGAAACACCCTGAAACCGTAGGGTAAAAGAAACGTTATACCCTAATCTAATAGGTGTTTATGAACACCCCTAAACAATGGGTGTTGGATGAAGTTACACCCATGCGAGTGCGGTATAACACTAAAAAACCCCTTGAAACGATGGCAGTTATATGGATAAGCATAGTTGATCAAATGAAGCGCGATTAACGGGACAACAAAAGCAGACACAGGAGGTGACGCTTAGTCTTGTGTGTTGAGGATAGCCGTTCATAGCACTTCATTCCATCAAATAGGCATCACCAACTGGCCCAAGCCTCAATTTTTCTCAGGGAGAAGCATATATGAACCTTCTCTGCGGCTGACAGAAAAGAAGGAACATACTGGTGTCACCCACTTCACATATACCTGCATGCATGCAGCTGATAAAATAAGGCTGCATGAGACAAGTGTATATATGTGTACGTAGACTAGGTCGAAAACTAAAAAGTAATACGCGGAAGACACACACACACACACACACACACACACACACACACACACACACACACACACACACACACACACACACACACACACACACACACACACACACACACACACACACACACGAACCACACCACAGTAGTGCAAGCAGTAACCTGTAGCATAAGTTTCAACCAAACATAACGCCGAAGCAAAAAACAATTAAAAGCCCATATGTTAACGTCTGACTTTATTATAGAAAAACTTCAAGACTGACAAACAGGACTCTGATGGCATTGTGCAACATTTTGATATATCTCACGTGACCAAGTTTTTTTCTCTCTGTACTAGAAATTCATTGTTTTCAATACAATAAATCTCCACAACTTTCAAAAACATTTGTGCTAGTCGGGCAAACGACTGAGAGGTATGGCGTTGATTGACACCTATACAATAGAAAAAAAACACGTAGAAAGAGTAAGCGAGTTTCTGGAGTCCCATTTACAACCTATTACATCTCGCAGTATCAATTTCGACATTAAGAAAGGGAACATTCGACACGGTGGTGTAATCGGGGTCGTATTATTGTAATGTCAGTGTTGGTATACTTCCAACTGCAAAACCACTCGTCACTGCTGCTTGCACAATCATCTTGAGCTGCTGAGATGACTGGTGCCTTCTAAAGAAGTGGGGCGAAGCTATTCTTTTCTATACAGCAAATTCAATCCTGGAAACCTAAAATAAATACACAAGAAAAAATGACCGAAATTTCACAAAGAGTGCAATATACAGTGTGCACCCTGATTAACTGATTGATTGATTGATTGATTAATTTGTGGGGTTTAACGTCCCAAAACTACCATATGATTATGAGATACGCCGTAGTGAAGGACTCAGGAATTTTCGACCACCTGGGGTTCTTTAACGTGCACCCCACCCTGATTAACTAACTGCTTTCTTATGTGTAAGTATAAATTGAGTGCATAACAAGCATATTCAGTGGCATCGGGCTCCACTGCAGTGAGAAACGCTAGAAAAGGTATGTTGAGCAATAAACGCCATTAAAAACGCGCTGTGGCAGAATCATTATACCTTTCGTGCCGTAGATATGAACCTTACTTTACCCTTTCAGCTTGCTCGCGCAGGCAAATAAAAAGGTGCTGCTCCAAGTTGATAATGTTCCATTAGCTGCATGCATCGACCAATCTAAGTGAATGTCAAGTTCTATGCTTAATTATGCATCAACAAAGCTTCATGTGTATTTCTGCAGATCTACCATGGTACTCTTCCGATTAGTTTATTAAAAGGAATACAGTACGACGCGCAACAACATATACATAATTTATCTGTATTGCAAAAAAAAACAAAATGCCACTGAGCATACAGGACGGTATGTGGATTGAGAAGGTATTCAGTGAGGTAACTTGTAAAACTATGTACTGTACAGTTACGTATTATTATGCGAATGATACTAGTGTTCTTGAACTAGCTCACATTTACACGATTATTTAATGGAAGAATTGGCTATTGGGTCATTCCACGTCAGACGTCCCAGCCATTTTGGCAACTACCTCAAATGTATGTGAAAAAATCATGCTGATTTTACTGCAACAGAAAAGGTAACTGCTAGAATATTTCACAGACAATTAATTTTTTTGGTCACGTGGCTGCCTCCTGAACTTCCCGGAATATCGTCTGGATGTTTGTGAAAAAAAAAATATTTCATAAGTATCTCTTCTTCCTGTCGTCTCTCATAATCATATGGTGGTTTTTGGGACGTTAAACCCCACAAATCCATCAATCAATCATATCTCTTCTTCTGTGCCAAATTTGGTATACAAGTTAAGTGAAGGGCTTGCGTAAAGTGTTTGAGCTCAGTAATATTATTACCATTTTTCGACCACATACGCCTCAAATAATTTAGCCGAAATATGTTATATCTGCATTTCTCTATATCAATACTGCACTTTGAAGGAATATCTGAGGAGTGAATACTTAATCCACATAAGGTAAATTTGGAGGGAAAAAATGTTTTAGACCTCTCAAGCTGTTAAACTTTATGAGAAAAAGTCGTGAATTTCACAAAATAGTTGATTTGGCTTTAATGAGACGCAACTTGCACCCTATGGTGGTTGAATTAAAATAGACTGTATCTAGATTGAAAGCAAACAAACAGTTCTTTTCATGTGCCAAATTTCGTCATAGCAATTTATGTTTTGAGATAAAGATCAAAGCATATCCACGGAGTGAATGATGATGAGTGGGGCGTAGCGTTCGTCCGTCCGGACGCACAAACGAATCGACAGACAGTCTGACGCCAGTATGGACGAACAGAAAGACAGACGGACTCATGGACAGACCGACACACAGAAGCCCGGACGGATGGATGCACAGACGAACGGACGAAAGCACAAATGTACGGACGAACGATTTGCCCCACGAATCATCATTTTCTCCCTGTATATGCTGTGAAAACCACTAACGCTATCTATTGCGCAACTCATCAAGTGGCTACATAATACTAGTACGACTACCGAGGAAGCAACGACCCACGGCCTCAAGAGCTTTGCCCCTAGATGATTTTTGAAGTTCCAAGTTCCCCATTCGCCATTTGGTCATACGGCAGCCGACGCCTCGAAGTTCCACTTTGCTGCTGATGGGAAAATTCAAAAATTATTTTATTCCTTGAAATAGAAATTGTAATGATGAAACTTGTCACATACAAAGAACTGTTTATTTGCTTTCAATTTAGGTAAAATGTGATTTTTAATTGGACCACCTCATGGTGCAAATTGCGTCTAGATAGGGACAAAACTGACAATTCCGTGGAATGAGTGATCTTTTCTCCTGGAGGTTAACAGCTTAAGATGTCTAAAAATAATTTTTCATCAAAATATCTTTTCTGTGACGTAAGTAGTCAGAGCTCAGATATTCATACAAAGTGCAGTATTGCAATCATGAAAATGCAAACATAGCACACTTTGGCTAAATTCGTTCAGACGTATGTGGCCGAAAATATGTATTAATATTGCCGGGTTTCAAACACCTTACATAAGCCCCGTCCCTTAACATGTACCAAACTTGGTATAAAAAAAGGAGCGGTACTTGTAAAATATTTTTTTTTCACAAACAACACTCAAACAACATTCTGGAAAGTTTGAAAGGCATCCACGTGACCAAAAACTTTTTTTTCTGAAAGCAGTTCACTGTTCAGTGCATTAAATCAGCACGATTTTTTTCAAACACATTTGCCATAGCTGCAAAATTGGCTAGGAAATTTCAAATAAAGTGACCCTGTCACCTTCACTCGATGACCATTGCATACTGCTAACTTGGGGCCGTTTGTTTCAATCATGCTGGCAGGCTGAGAAAGCATAACTCCTTCGCGATGCAGCGTAGGCTGTTCAGTGGCTGTGCGTGTTGTGTTCCCAGATAAATACGCTGTCCAGCCTTACATTTTGGCTGCAACACATGCTTAGATACCGTGCAGTATGTATAACATAAACTGTTTTTGTGCAAGGAAAAAACTAATTATATGCTTTGCATAGCGAAAATACCTTTAAAATCTGAAGTACTTAGCGAAGTTAAACGCCAAAGCGAGCCGATGGCAATAAAACTCTTGATAACAAGAATATTTTGAAAGTTACTCATGATGGAAACAATCCGAATAAAATGTGCTCGAACGTTAGCAGTTATGTTCAAACAAGCGTGTGCGCTGTTCAAGTAGACAATTCGACCACACACAAAGACGAAAGGTCTGTTCAAACAAAAGTCCAACATCAGTGCTCGACCCGCTACACAGGCACGGCTGTCGGCAGTGTCAAGCTACGTTGCGGGTGAACGAAAATGCCGGGGAAGACAAATTTAACGAAATTGAATAAATTAGCAAGTAGCCACACTTAGCGAGGCGCACCTAACGTGAAGCAATATGCTGTGTTGTCACCCGATGCAACAACCAGAGTTATCACGGTAGTGTTACCGCACAAAACGAAAAAGAACCGAAAAGAACGACATGGACACCACGCCCTTATTTTCCGTTCTTGGTCTTTTTGTGCAATAAGAAAAAAAAGAGAGTAAATGAACTACCAACATGCCAGAGCATATGCATCTTAGATACGGTTGATGCTTAGAGCTAACAGGCTCCGTCCCCACACATATAATAATTAGTAATTTAAAATTGATGAGTATAACCAGCGGGCCCCGTTAAAAACGGCTGCCAACAAAGGGCACCACAAAAATCTGTTCAATTTCTTCGCTGAACCTCAGTGGCGCACGCTCATCCTGCTTTGTACTCCAAACAATCCAAACAAACAAACAAAAAAACTTTCCCACAATCACACTTAGCTATCACACCGGGTAACAGTTCGGACAAATATTCTTGATAAGTAAAAATGCTGATTTGTGATCAACTTGTTGAAAACAAAATTGTTTCAAGGCGTTATTCCCGTGTTCACGCAGTTAACAAAGCGCTGAACGGAACAACATGAGAGCGGTACTTACTATTTCACTTCGAGTGCTCCACAATATGAATCCACAGGTCCAGTCTTTAAGATGGTGCACCTTCGCAATAATCAGCACTGACAGAACACACAGTTCGAGCACATAGCGCTGGAACATTTCAAACTAAACACCAACTAATAAACTCTACCGATCGAGAAGCCACGTGCACAACACACACACAAGGATACGAGCTTTTTGCTCATATCCTTGCGTTTTCTTTTTCGCAACTCTGTGAAGAAAATGCTCAATAAACTCGAAAAGGTGGGAAAAAAATCGAAAATGTAAAATGCCACCTTCCCCAACAAGAACCTTTTTTTCTCAAAAAATTTGGTTTCGAAGGTGGTGAATGACATTCAAACACGTTGTGTGCGTAAACAATGTCTTCTGCACTATCAGTATGTGCGCGGCACTCACATTATTAGTAAAAATACATTTGGGTTTATAGTTCCTACATAATCTTGATATTTCAATTACTCCCAAATACAAGTGCCCGACACAAAAAAAAAGAAAGCATTGGACTGAAGTGCTATTTGTGTGACGACACTTTTTTTCGAGGCGCTGTAGGCTTAACCGAAAAACAAGGATTGAAATCACTGGAGCTCAATACGAAATAGCTGCCGCTGTTAGTACTACGAGTTGGGTGTTCACTCGTAAGTCGTTCTCGACTCTACACCATCGCATTCATTTCAACTTTTTGTGTTTAGTAAAACCCTTCCGGCGGTGTGTCACTGTCGTTTATTTTCTACTGTCAAGTGGACTCGGCACTGACTGCTATCTACATCAACGCAGCCAACGTTTTCGTCGCACACGCAGTCACTTCGTAACTACCAGCGACTCCGTTTTTCCATTCCATATCGTCGCAGGTGGTGCAAAAAAAGGCTCTGTGCTTGGACATATATTACTTCTTTTTCATAATTGCCATTTACTGGGTGATTGAATATCTTACATGCGGCTTTATTTCGGATTCTGTTATGTAGCCCAAGGTAATAAATTAATGTGAGTCCTAAATAATACAATGGCCACTAATTGACAGGTATTTGTAGTGTCAGTAATTGATATCAAAATTGCAGCCCATGAATTGTGAAATGAATGTATTCTTGGTCTACAGGGAGTTTCCTGCCGTCGATTTCAGGGCAAAGGTAGGAATGGTGGTAAGGGTGAGACGGATTCAGGTTACTGTTAGCGTGAGAAAGGTACTCTTCAAACACCTTTTATGTACTAAATCGCTATTGAACAGAATAAAAAATGGCAGCATATGCACGGGGTGAACGATGGAGAGTGGGGTGGAGCATACGTCCGTCCATTTGTTTATGCTTCCATCCGCCCGTCCGTGCGTGCGTCTGCTCGTGCGTCCGTCCCTGCGTTTGTTCACGCATCCAACCCTGCGTCCATCCATCCATCCGTCTGTCTGTCCGTTCGTCCATCTAGCACATACTCCAAGTACAATCATCTCGCATCTTTCCATCATATATTCCGCATATAGAAGCACCGCCATCCAGCGGACATTCCAAAGACTTAACGAGAGGCGGCACACGCACACTTTCTTACGGCTTGCGCTTCATGTCTTCTTCCCACCTTTAACCACCTCGAGTTCATGGTATATGCTAGTTCACTATAGTCATGGCACTGCGGCCCAACCCTCGCTAAACCTTTCTTAAACCAAGGAGGTTATGCCCCGCGAGTATAACATAGCAACCCTTTCTTGTCAGATAGTGTGCATGCAAATGGCTGCAAAGGGGGAATGAGAGACAGGAGAATTCGGCTTTTAGTTAACGCGCACGCTGCGAATTTTTTTATTGTCCAAATACGCACAGGAGAAATATCCCATCGGCACCACCTTGCAGGTCAGAGCGTAAGAATAGTTACGCCCTACGACTACAACGAGGGATGAACAGGTGCCGCTTTAAGGAGCTTCACGCCTAATAACAGAATGCAGTTGCATTGGCTAGCTACAAATACTTCAGATGATTTAACAGTTGGGCGCTCTTGACAGTGGGAAACTAAAGCTATGTATATTCTACGTCGTACAAGCATTAGCGCAAGCGCGCAGCAGAAAACTCAGGGACACTGTTTTCGCTTGCTCGCGAAAAAATAAACCAAACTTTTATTTCTTTGCTCTTTTAAGAGATCAGAGGCACCCTTATGTAATCACCATTGCTCGGCGCATCCGCAGGAATATCTCTCGTTCGATTTTGTGCACTTTCCTCTTAGTGAGCCAAACTTTTGGCAGAGTAGATGGCACATGGTAGCGTTTGGGCACTGCCTATTTACAACTGCAAAATGCAAAATAGTATTCATTAGTTCTGCATATCTATAGTATTCATTATATCTGCATAACATTGCTATCTGCATAACATTGCTATCATACTACCCATGTTTTCTAGGCCTAAATACTTGGTCACAATTATTATCATATACAATAAAACGAAGCACTCTACGTAATTTCGTTCTTGAAACAGCGCTTGTACATTGAAGCTATCCGACAAGTGCCAAAGCCAACTTCTGTGCTCTGGGCAGTAGAGAATATTCAAATATTTTTTAAAAAAAACCTCAGGTACTTCGTGAGTATCTTGTATCTGTATTGCGATAAATCTCGCAGGGTGACTTTTTATCTGTGTTCTGCAATACATTCAATCTTGTTGCTCGAGGCACAAGATACCTAAACAGAAACAATACCGTGTGGAACAACAACTCTTCTCTGAACTCCGCTTTTCAAGCTAATAGCGCTTCCCCTGAGAAGCCTGAACTAAGCTGAACACAGTGACCTGTGGCACGTTCTACTTCACCATAGCCTCTGCAGTACGGCTATGCAGCTTGAGTGATAGACTGTAGAGTAACATAAAAACATTACAAGAGTGGTCACTCAGGGCCAAAAAGCGGCGGAACTACGCAACTTCACCCCCGCCGCAAGATGGCAAGACATCACTAACTGCTTCAAGGAAGCACGCGTACTACTAAGTGGTTCTAAGAGAGAAAGGAAGAAAAAAGTGAGCCCCGTAACTGTCTGCTTCAGCGAGCGACACCTCAACAGTAGCTCACAAGGGATGGGGGTAAGGAGGGATTAAAAGGATAGGAATAAAGATGTAGAGAGAGAGAAAGAGGCGTGACGTGGTAAGCCAAGGAGAGCGACGACAAATCGTGGGGATAGGAGAGATAGAAAAGATGGAGAACGCGTACTAATTATTCACTACAGTACCTTTTTAGTGCATTTTACGTCTACGCGTTTTTGCTTATGTGATAGTCGCCTGAATCCGTCTTGAGACTGGCGAGGAAGTGTTAAGGACATCTTTTAGAAGCTCTGCAAGGGAGTTCCCACTCTTGGGTAGTCTCGCAAGGTAAATAAGCAATTTACAGTCACCGTGAACAGTGTGTGATTCACATAATCATTACTATCCTAATATGGCCTAATAATTCCAAAAGAATTTCCTTGCTTGTCTTGGCTCAATGGGGTGTCCTGGCTCAGTCGGGTGTACATGACCGGCATGGTCAGTTTGCTTACGGGCATTGTCAGCAAATCGACCATGTTCTGGCTCGCATAACACAGGCCAGAACACGCGACCAGGCAAACAACGACGGCAAAGGCGACGCTTCCGAAAGAGGCAATGGCACAGAACAGAGAGAACGAGTGAGCCCAAGCGTGCGTGGCCAGCATCTTCTACTACACCAGTGCCCCTGCAGTGGCCATAATTTTCGCTGCGTTTCGCGCGCTCCTGTCCCACGGCGAGAAAGCAACGCCTGTCACAATACTAAGGTTGCTAGAATTTTATCCACCTTAACACTGCCCTCCTCCAGCCACCATAATGAGAAAAATGGGCAATACACAATTTTGCCTGGTTTTTGTACATGCTCGGGGCGAATCAGACTTGTGGCTTCGTTTATTGCAAGTTGCGGCTTTGTTTAAGAAAAAAGAACGAGCCCCTTTGAATTCCGTAACCCGATTTGAAATGATAAGCATAAAAGTATAAGGTGATGAAGCACAACCGCTGAACGTTTGCTGATCTTTGTGTCATGAGTAAGCAGCTCCAAGCCGAACGAACACACACGGAGCCAGAAGTACGAAGATTAGACAAATCCTTGTACTACCCATCATTCCGATGCTCGCTGAAGCGCCGTGCGTTGCAGCTCCCTTAGACACTTGCGCCAGAGTTCCATCTAGTGTATATTGCCACCAAGTGTTCTGTACTATTAAACAGTGAACCACTCCTGTGCCAGTGAATGAAGAAGACAAAAACGACCAACCCGTGCCAGCCGGAGACGTCTTTCGAATAATACTTTATAAGACCACTCAATTATTGGCCGATTCCTCACAGTGAGTATGAGCCACAACTGAAGGGCAACAAGAACAAGGACGCGTCCTTCCTCATGCCTGACATTTTCACAGTCGTGTCTGCTTGTATGCTCGTTTGAGCCCCTATCGCGTGGTGACTGGTTGAGGTGTGGGGTGCTCTATGCACCCAGCCCTTTCTGTAGTGTAAGAACTTCCAGCCCCGTACTGGTGGTTACGCCTGTTCACCGTGCCAGCCGAAGTATCTGTGGACTGGACCCTGAGTTCGGACTTCTCCCAGAGATGACTGCTACATCTATCCTAGGCAGCACCATCCCCAAGTGACTCCAACACAGCCAGTATGGAAGGTGCAACGCCCATGCACTATACGCTGTTTGAAGCCCCAAAGCCGAATCACTTTCATGGTGCTGCTCTTGAGGATGAGGATTGGCTAGTCAACAAATACTTCGTTGCCGCTGATAACACGTGGAATGACGCAAACTTATACATGTCTGATTCAGTTTGAATGATATGGCACGTTTTTGGTACGAAAACCGGGTAGGTGCGTAAACGTCATGGGAGGACTTCAAACACCGGCTTTTCAAAACGCATGCCAGTCTCGATCGCCGAGAGTGAGCTGAGCGTGAATACCAGTGCCTTATTCTAGTGGCAAACAAAGGCGGAGCCATGCACGGTAAGGACATGACGCGTCTTTTTCGATGAGTCGAACCCCCCCCTCCTCCGTGCCGGAAGACAAGAAGGTGCGATACCCGATGCGTGGAGTGAAAGCGCAGTTGTTCGGTGGTCTTGTACGCAGTCCACCGAAGACTACGTCAGAATTTCGTGTGGAAGCGGTCCTAATCCAAAGCAGCTTCGGCAACCGGCCCAGTCATATGAACAAGTCAACCTTGCATCCGCTAAGGACTACACGGGTGTTCTTGGGGCCACGTCGACTTCTTCCGAGAGCACATACACTCTGTCATCCGCGAAGTACTGCAGAAGATATCAGTACTGCGGCGCCTTCTACCAGTTCTTTGTCCGGCATCGTCCGAGAGGAGGTTCAGCAGGCACTACGAGAACTTTTCTGTCAGACAAAACCACGGCCCCTAAATGACTTCTCTCACATGTCGTGCGCGCAAACTCTGCTCTAGCCAGTACAACTTTTGGCCCACTTCCAGCCGTGCCCTCTGCTATGCTTTCGGCAGACCAAACTCTGCGCCAACCTGCACCACAACGCACTCCGCTTCACACCACGGCCCCAGTCATGCTTCAGGCAGTCCAGGCGGGCCCGTATCTCAGCAATCACCAACCGACTGCACAAAAAATAAGACGTGTAGCGTGCCACCAATCGACGTCCTCTTTGCTCTCACTGTGGTGAAGCTGGGCAACTCTGCCAAGAATGCCCTTATCAAGATCTGGGACTTCGCGTTTTTTCGGCAACCACTCCACCTCCTTGGTTCAGCCAGGAGCCTCCGGAAATTACGGTCTACGTTGCCCGGCAGCACGGATAGGCATCTTGGCACCACTCAGATTCTCCATCACCGCAGCAGTTCTCGCCTAATTGTCGTACCTATTCCGGCGTGGTGCAGGGCCGGTCGCCTATCCTACGCCAGGAAATCTAGCCGCAGCGACCTTTGGGGACTAGGGCCCAAACAACGAAACGTTCCTTTCCTTTGACCGCGTCCTCTCCTTACGTGAGGCTTCCTTACAACCAAGTACCGACGGAGGAAGCAAGCGTACTCTGAAAGCTCCCTTAACCCGTCCTCGCGGGAGGAATGGTTGCCGCGCTCCTGCGTTCGAGATTATCGAATATGAGCTTTGCTCACAAGCGTTTATTCTGTAAAAGAGTTGGGTCACCACATAACTTCCAAATTGAAGTGTTAATATAGAGACGCGTGTACGCTTTCTTCAAACTACAATTACTGAATGTGAAAAGCCACCGTAGTCGAGCGCAAAACGTGGTGCATTCGAGCAACACTAAAACGCCCCACGGAGGAAGGAAACAGGTTTTCTTTTCTTCCTCCGTGGTGCAGTGCACGCACGCTCGCCGCTCGCGTCTCCCCACAGGGGTGGGGTGAGAGGGTTGCCTCGAAAACGAAAACATCACGTGGGCTAGCTGTGAGGCGAAGCGCTCGTTCAGGGCAAGGAGGGGACCTAAGGGCGCACGAAGGTAGCCCCAAAGCAACCTTAAGCTGAGGAAGCGCCAAGGAAGCCTTCACCGAGGGCTCCTCAGTGAGGAAGCTTTCAGAGTGACATGAGGCGGCCTCACAAAAATGAAGGCTTCCTTACTGAGGAAAGGAACGTTTCGTTGTTTGGCCCTAGGCCACTCAGACTAGTCAGGCTCAAGGCTCCCTATCAACGCGGACGGACGATACTGACGATACATTGATGGCGACATCACCGGCTGATTAGGGATGACTTTCCCTTGATATTCCTGTTCTGCTAGATGGTCACAAATACGGTGCTTTTGTGGACACTGGTGTGGACTATTTAATAATTAGCAAAAAGATGGCCGTCCTTCTGAAGAAATCACTGACGCCATGGAACCTAACGTCGCTTTGTACAGCTGGCGGTCATATCATCACGTCACTCGGTATGTGCACGGCAAGATTGCAAGTCCGTGGTGGTAAGTTTGCTGCCAGTTTGAGCGTTCTGCTTCAGTGCTCCCGAGACCTGATCATTGGCATGGATTCTCAGAGCTATATTTGACCGTGCTATATTCGACATTCGACGAATTCTAGTCACGTCCTCGACCACGAACGCCATTACAGCTCATACGTATACTAGCCACTTCCGAGTGTCTCTTCGCGTCGTCGACAACTGTGTTATGTTACCAACCGAAGGAAGTGTCGTGGTCTAGGTGGCGTTTGACGGAGTGATGCGAGGTGAACCAGTCGTGGAAAGCATTCACTTGCCCTTGCTGTCCCAGGGTGTCAGCGCAGCGAGAATCCTTGTTGAGCTTCGGGATGATCACTTCGGCATTCTTGTCACAAACTTCAGCTACGAGTACCGCCTTCTTTTTTCTGGAACTCTCATCGCCTACGCCGACCCAGTCTCTAGCTTCACTTAGTGTGTTGCTTCCGAAGCTATGGGAACTGCTGAAGAACCTTTCCGTAGCGTCGACATCAGTCCAACGCCTTCTAGAGCGAACAAGCAGCGTTTGAGTGAGCCTTCGCTGGATTCCCACACATGCTTTGCACCTTTTCCCAAGATACGTCAAACACCGATAACAAAACACCGTATATTCACCTACGACGATGCGCACCCCATGTGGATGTTACGAAACGACTGGCTCCCAAACCGTAAGAAAAAAGGTTACTTTATGCCACGTTCCGTTCCCCAAGTTTTTGTTATCGTCCCAAAACACCACACGATTCTCAGCGCAAACCGCGCCTGCAGTTTTCGAGAAGGTTTGTGGGCCTGTGCGCCTATTATAGGCGGTTCGTGAAAAACTTCGCCCGCATCTCCGATCCTGTCACTAACCTTACCAAGGCCGACGTGGATTCAAGTAAGAAACACCACAGGAACACGCTTTCCAGGAGCTTAAACATCGCCTCCAGACGCCTCCGTTACTTGCCCATTTCGACGAATTCGCCGAGACAGAAATACATACTGACGCAAGCAGCGTAGGTCTTGGCGCCGTTCTTGTGCAGAGTGCTGACGGACTTGAAAGGTTTATTAGTTACGCCAGCCGATCGCTATCCAAAGCAGGAGCAAATTATTCCACAACAGAAAAGGAGTGCCTCGCCATCATCTGGGCTACGTCGAAATTTCACCCCTACCTCTACGGCAGGCCCTTCAAAGTTGTGAGCGACCACCACGCCTGTGTTGGCTAGCCCCCTTGAAGAACCCTTCAGGTCGCCTCGCACGATGGAGCCTGAGACTTCAAGAATATGACATTACTGTCGTTTACAAGTCCGGCAAAAAACACTCCGACGCCGACTGTCTCTCTCGTGCGCCTGCCGACCAACCGCTACCCGACGACCCGGATGACGGCTACTTCTTGGGAACGATAACTACCGACGACTTCGCTGAACGACAGCGGGCCGACCCCGAACTTAAGGCCCTAATAGAATACCTCGAAGGCAGGACCGCCAAAGTCCCGAAGGTTTTCAAGCGCGCACTTGCGTCGTTCTTTCTACGAAACGGTCTCCTACAAAAGAAAAACTTTTCACTCGCTTCGAGCTAAGTACCTCCTTGTGGTGCCTTCAGCTCTGCGACCAGAACTCTTGCAGGCCCTGCACGATGATCCGACGGCAGGGCACCTCGGTGTTTCTCGCACGCTCGCGAGGATACAAGAAAGGTACTATTGGCCACGTCTTACCACCGACGTCACTCGTTATGTGAGGACATGCCGGGACTGTCAGCGATGCAAGACACCGCCGACAAGGCCAGCGGGACTTCTGCAGCCAATTGATCCACCTTGCCGACCTTTCAAGCAGGTCGGTATGGACCTACTGGGGCCGTTCCCGACGTCGGCTTTCGGAAACAAGTGGATCGTGGTAGCTACCGACTACCTCACCCGCTACGCCGAGACAAAAGCCCTGCCAAAAGGCAGTGCATCCGAGGTAGCTAAGTTCTTCGTCGAAAATATCGTCCTACGTCACGGCGCCCAGGAGGTCCTTATCACCGACAAAGGAACGGCATTCACTGCCGACTTAACTCAAGCGATCTTGGCATACAGCCAAACAAACCACCGCCGGACGACAGCGTACCACCCACAGACCAACGGCCTCACCGAGCGGCTTAACAAGACGATCGCCGACATGCTGTCAATGTACGTCGATGTCGAACACAAGACGTGGGACGCCATTCTTCCTTATGTGACCTTCGCATACAACACGGCAGTACAGGAGACGACGCAGATATCTCCATACAAATTGGTCTACGGAAGGAGCCCGACAACGACGCTCGATGCCATGTTATCCAACGTCACCTACGAAGAAAACCTCGATGTGAGCGAGTACCTTCAACGCGCCGAAGAAGCCCGACAACTTGCGCGTCTCCGTATCAAGAATCCACAGACGACCGACAGCCACCGTTACAACATTCGACGACGCATCGTGGAATACAAGCCCGGTGAACGTGTTTGGGTGTGGACGCCGATACGCTGACGTGGACTAAGTGAAAAGCTTCTGCGACGGTATTTCGGACCCTACAGGGTGGTTCGACGTCTCGGCCCACTTGATTGCGAGGTCGTCCCCGACGGCATCACGAACTCTCAACGACGCCGATCGCGACCTGAAGTCGTCCATGTTGCGCGCCTCAAGCCGTTTCATGCGCGTTAACAAACTGAAACAGTGTTTTTTTGTATTAATGTTGTATCGTGATTTATTCATTGTACTTTCTTGCATTATTATTGTACCTTCATCTTTAGTTAAAGCATCGGGACGATGCCTTTTTTCAGAGGGGGGCAATGCCACGTTCCCTTTCCCAAGTTTTTGTTATCGTCCCAAAACACCGCACGATTCTCAGCGCAAACCGCGCCTGCAGTTTTCGAGAAGGTTTCGGACTGTAGTAGATCATTTCGATAAGATCACGCGCAGTGTGCGAGCGGTACAGAATGTTCTGGAGCCTACGCCACCGCCAGCGACAACGCTAGAACATTCGACGGCAAGAGTATAAATGCCGACGCGCTTCGCCGCTTGTCAGTTGTTGATCGAAGGCCGACGCTCCGTTCGCCGCTATCAGTCCGAGACTGCTATCTGTGCGAGACTGCTGCTGTAATTGGACTTTCCGTTTACCGGGCACAGGTTCGCCCAAATAAACTGTTAAATCTCAACACGAAGTCTCCTGTCTTCGGCCACGTCACGACCCCGTGACACTGCGGTCATGGCCAACTATCTGTTCTGCCGTCCCTCGCGAGCTCTGTGTCCTCAGCTTTCTCTTCTTCCTTCCCGGTGTCGCGCGTTCTAGCTGCTCCGTTCTGGTTTATTTTTTCAACATCATCCGGGGCGGGCCAAAGTGAATCGGAGGCTTCGAGCAAGCGAATCTTGTGCACAGGACGATTCACAACAGAACCGTTGGCGAGACGCATAAAGCAAGTGCGCACAATGTTATCTCTCCTTGGTAATCACTCAAGTACTCTGCCAATTTTCCATGACGTCGCTGGTGCCGTGTCTTCTTGCAAGAGCACTACACAATCAACTCGGAGCTTTGTTGTTGGGCGTGTCGAGCGATTGTGTGCCGACCGCAGCAACAGCAGATATGCTCGTTTCTATCTCTTCCAAAGTTACACTGTTGGACAGTGGCGTGGACGAGCCTTTCGTTGCAGATCAATGGATACGTGAGGCTCTTGTGGGCAATGCTGTGGCAATGATGTGCTGCGTTTACCCAGCCAGAAATGCGATTGAGTTAAGAGCTGTAGCTCGTTAGGCTCACTTCTCATCACTAAGATAGATGAGAGGTCTGCTGTTGATCACAGCGTCAACCTCACACAGCTCCGTTGTGAGGCCTTCCACGTAAAAACTAGTGTGTACGAGTGACTTCTTGAGCAAAGTTTTTGTCGTACGAATGAGGCGCTTCCACCATCCACCCCACCACGGAGCGCGTTCTACGATAAACTTCCATTGTAGGCCGATCTCCGCAGCATACTCGCAAAAAGCCGTTAGCGCAGATGCAAACCATCTAGCTCCGAAACGGCTGGGGGTTCTTACAGTACACAACTGAGGGTACACCCCGGTGCGCGATGACACGACGAAAGGCGAGCAAAGTTGTGGCGGTGGTCATGTCTGATGTTAGCTCAAGGTGAATGGCGCGTGTGACGGCGCACAATAACAAACGTATGTAAGTCCTTCTTTGACCGCTTGCTGACTTCGCGTACAGCGGTCCGCAGTAACCAAGCCCAAAGACCGTGACGGGCTGGTTCTGTAATTCTTTCACGAGGAAGTTGGGCCATGAGTGCTCCCTCCACTGTAGTTTTCCAGCCTTTGCACATTCTACATTGAAAAGTAATCCTCTTCACGGTTTGACGCCCTCTCAATAACCAGATACGCTCTCGAAGCTCAATAAGGGTTGCTTCAGCACCACAGCGGATAGTACGCATATGTGCTGCCGTATCAAGGAAGCTGGCGAGCTTATGGTCATTTGATAGTAGGATGGGGTTAAGAATGACCTTTGCAGCCTGCAGCTCTTGCAATCGCCCACCGACGCGAAGTAGGTGGTCCTCATCCATAAACGGGAACGAACGAAGTACAAGGGTTGTTGAAGGTAATGGCAGAGCTTTCTGCAGCGCTTGGACCTCGATTGCGAACTTCCTGCATTTTATGCAACCAATAATTCTCCGCTTGAAATAATTCTTCTGCTGTCAGAGGACGAGACGCTGATGGGAAGCATCTTGCGCGGCGGCTAAAACACTAGATCCATGCAGTTACTCTTAGCAGTTTTGGTAAAGAGCTGTAGTTTTCCAGGGGCACGACACCGTGGCGAACATTATTGGCGGATGAAGAAACGGATGTACTTTCTGCGGAAAATCCTCGATCATTCTTCGGTTGCTGCGCTTCGGTGAACAGTATTCTTTTGTCAGCTTCGCTGACGTCTATACCTTCGTAAAACCTTGTTCTGTCACACAGCCAGATTGAATATTGTCACCACTTGGACGATTTCGTAATATCTGGAAGTGATAGTCCCCTAGTGTTAAAATCGGCGAGATTTTCTTTGCTGCTACAGTAAAACCACTGGCAAGGTCTGGTATGCTGCTGGATTTCGGTGACACAGTGTGCTAAAAATGGTTCGAGCTTGGTCCCTGAACTCTTTATACAGTTTAGTGCCACAAGCGAGTCCGTTCAAAAAGCAGCAGTGACCTGTTGGAAAAAAGAAACCTTTTGCACGTAGCGCATAAGGCGCACCGTGATGGGACTTGCCAGGAGCTTCAGGCGTGGATGGGACACCATTTTCGAAGGAACAAGTCGGCCCTTGCTGATAAAGAGTCGCGTGAAGCACGTTTCATGTGGCGAGTTCAGTCGTACGTAAATGCAAGCACCATGTGCTCTAGGACTGGCATCTGCAAAAATGTACAGCTCAAATAAAAAAGCCCTATTTTTGTCTCGTAAGAATATGTGTTGTGGAATAGTAACGGACGAGTCAGACAGCTTAGAACACCAACTATTCCATTCGGCCTGTTTACCTTCAGGCGTACTTGAATCCCTTGCAAGAATTTTCTTCCATAGATTTTTGAATACGTCACCACTTCTACGCAGGTGAAGACAACATAACGACGTGGTTACAGGCGACCTTCCTCCCGCACTTCTACTTGGATGCGAAAAAATGTACAGGTCCTTCACTCGGCGCAGTCTGTGTTCGGAAGTCCCCGTCCCCCTATTGCCGCAGTCACTTTCTTTCATCCTTTGTCGGTACATGATACCCAGATCTTCTGGCAATCAGCGCACCACGACCCGATTACGTACCACGATAAATTGATCCTTGGACACGCTGAGACCTTCTGAAGCGCTCGCTCGGAACAGCACATTGTCGTGAAGTATGCGAAGTTTAGCAACTTCTGATGAGCTCTTCACAGCAGTCAGCAAAAAAAGATGATCCATGTGTTCATTGATAAAAAGATCTCGCTGTTCGAACCAACCCATGAGTGTTGCAATAGCGATGTCGTAATTCTGCTTGGCTAACCGGATTCCTTCGATTAACTATTTAGCACTGCCAGTTAAGTACGTAATCAAATACTAAAATTTTTCGATGCATGGTTGGTCGGGGTTTCGGTGGATCGCGGCGTCGTAATTATCCCAAAACGCCTGCCAGCCGCGCAGGTTGCCGTCGAAGGTAGGTATCTATAGCCTGGGCAGTAAAACCGATCTGTGACGTAGCTCTTTCACATGGTCAGGAGAATCGACGGATCTTGGGAAATTTGCGTTGCTCGATCCTGATCCAGAACCTTCAGCATGCGTCACGATAGATTGCTGACGACCTTGCAACCAGTACTTCACGCGCGCGATGGCGTAACTGATCTTGTCGCTATAAATCTGCGCCGTTTCACCTTCGCGGTCAACATAATCTTCACCTGTTAGCGGAAGAATTGCGTCGTCTAGTCTCGACAATGTAGGCTCCTTGTCCTTGAGGTGTACGTGAACTTCCGAGAGGTCAAAATCCGTTTGCTGCAGAGGATCCGAAAGCTGGGTTAGGGCTCGCGTGACACCACCCCTGAGGGCGCCTCGCTTTCTCCGCAGCTGAATGTTGATTATTTTCAGTGAATATCATTATTGTCAATTGAAGGGCCCAGAACGCATTTTCTCTCGTGTGCTAGTTTGTGTAATGCTTATTTAAGGAGCCTACTCCGAACCACTGCTGTTTACTGCATTTGTTTGAGCGTCAGTTTGATACACTCTTGGGAGGAGGAGTAATGCCACTTGGTGTTCTGTGCCAGTGAACAGCAAACCAGTTTCGTACTAGTGAATGAAGAAAGCGAAGACGAGCAACCCGTGCCAGTTGGAGAAGTCCTTCTTCGTGCCTGGCATTTTGACAGTCGAGTCTCCTTGTACGTTTTTTGAGACCCTAGAATGTGACAATATTTCGGAAACTCTTTGGTAGCGCAGCTCCCCAGATGAAAATTGTGTGTTCGCCGACACTATGGGACCCTCAGCGTTTAGAAGCGCCTCCGGCAACGCGTGAATCGCACTTCAACGAGGTATCCCTCGGGACAGTGGCTGTTGGCCTTTGTCCATTGGGATACTGCCACTATAAAGTTTCCTAAATTTAACTGGATGGGACTCTGGCGCTGTGATCGTTCAGCGACCATGGGAATGATGGGAAGCACACAGATTTGCCTACTCTTCGTACTTGCGGGCGCGAAATAGTACTTGCGATTTCGTTTATTGCTGGTTACAGTTTTGTTTTAAGGGAAAAAAAACGAACAATTTAGAACTTTGTGAAGCAATTCGAAATAGTAAGTCTAAAAAAATAAGGTGGCGAAGCGCAACCGGTAAACATTCGCGGATTTTACATGGGAAGCATTTCTTAGTGAGCTTCGGCGACTTTGACCGTGTATGTCTATCTATCTATCTATCTATCTATCTATCTATCTATCTATCTATCTATCTATCTATCTATCTATCTATCTATCTATCTATCTATCTATCTATCTATCTATCTATCTATCTATCTATCTATCTATCTATCTATCTATCTATCTATCTATCTATCTATCTATCTATCTATCTATCTATCTATCTATCTAATGAGCCCCCTACAATTTTTAGATTTTCTGGCTGTTTCGATAATGGTACCAATACCAAACTTCGTTAGGCACCACATGACTGTGGGAAGAGCATATTTGACTAGTCATAATATAAAAATCATGACATATATATCATTTAATGATTTACAATTCATAGCCCTGCAGCTCTTGCGGTGGTTTTGTTCACATGACATGTTGCAAAACTGGTATGGTATGACATGATTGCATGGAGAACACAAATGACAGACCCTAATATGAAAATGATGACATCCATGTTGTGTAACAACATGACTAATGACCATGCTCATGATGCGCTCGCCACGTCTCGCTAGCGTCATACATACCAAATTTGGTATTACGGTACTTGAATGGATGACCACGGTATGATACTGGTGCACACATAATAAAATAAGATGCGTGTCATGTGGGAGACGCCCGATACGCGCTAAGTGCGTCCTGCAGGACTGAAATAAGGCTTTTTCATTCCATTCCATGCATGTCATGTAACAACATGACTGCATACCACGCTCATTATGTGCTCGCGGGCATTTCGCTAGTTTCACCTGTAGCAAACTCGGTATTATATGACGCGAACGGACGACGTAGATAAATGACGCAACCAAACATGATAACCACGACATATGTGTCGTAACAGCATGAATACATGCCAGGTTCTTGATATGCTCGCAGCCGTTTTGCTGGCTTCACATATGCCAAATTTGGTATTACGTGACCTGAATGGATGACGAAGGTATGTGACTGGTGCAATCATGATAATCACGAGATGCGTGTCTTGTGTGAACAAGACTACATGCCCTAGTCGAGGCGCCAATACATTTCGACGTGACGCAGCTTGCGTGCTCACCGGTGTTCATTTTGTTGCATCACGCCAGGCCCCGGTCCTGCCATATACTCGCAGGTGCGCGCTGCACTACGTGGCTCGGAGACGCCGGAGCGAGCGGACACGCGTCGCATGCGCTCCGCCGAACGTGTGCTCTCGTTGACCGGATTACTCCGATATCGTCGCCGGCACTGGGTTGGATCATCATGTTTTGACTGTCCAGGGAACCGCACACCCTTCCCGACACTGTAGAGCATCTCCATTTTTCTCTATCACCTTCAGAAGAACCCATGTGAGCGCTGGGCCGCTGGGCCTAGGCGTCGACCCAGCTCGCCTGTATGAGTACGGGTGACTTCGCCTAACGGCGCGACCCCTTCCGCAACATTATGGGCGCTACCACTACGCCAACTGCCGACGTGACTACTACCGGTTGGGTTCAACATGCATTCAGCCCCAACGACACCCATGTTGACACGGACACTCTCGTTTTCGACGAGCTCACTTCGGCAAGCGAAGATGAAGTTGCGGTGCACCATCCCACATCGTCTGCATCGCTGGGACCGGCGAGCGACACCAACGCCAACTGGAAACTGGTGATTGCCCGTCGCCTGCGTCAACGCCAGAAAAAATTCGACAAAGCTCGAGCGGAATTGATCCAGCCGGCCGGTCCTGCAAGCACTCCACCCAGCCACGTCAACGCCGGGGCTGCTGTGGCTGCGAGGGCTCCTGCTGCGCAGGCAGACGCGGCCGGCGTCGCACCGGCGCGAACACGACCACCCGTAACGAAGTCGCACCAGCTACGACGGAAGCCGCCGCCGCTTCCACGCACGAACATAAAGATCATCATGCGCCCGAAAAAGGGCCTGACCATTTGGAACTTTACTACGCATCAAATCTCCCGAGCCGTAGCAGTGGTGGGCAATTCTCGACAACATTGTACTGATGATCATTTCATTATACGTACTCGCCCCGGGTCGAATATCATTATTACCAGCACGCCACATGTTGGGACGGCCGGAATTCTCCGTCGGATCACCACCCTCACGCTTGAGAGGAGGACCTACGAATTTAATACCTAAGTGGCGGCCCGCGAGGGCACCTTGCGGGGAGTTATTCATGAGATAGACCTCGGCACAACTCCGGAAGAACTCACCGCCAACCTCAGCGTGCGCACGCAGGGAGTGACAGTGCACAGTACACGAATGCTTGGTGCTACCAATTCTGCCGTGATCACTTTTGAGGGCCCCTTCTGCCCGATATGTACTGTATTACGGTGGTGAGGTGGCCTGCCACCCGTACAAGCCAACACGACAAACCTGCCAAGTCTGCTTACAACCGGGGCACCGCTCAGACGTATGCCCCACGCCAAACATTCCCGTGTGTCGGCAGTGTGGTATCCTCGACCCCGTTGACGGTCACCCTTGTGCTCCCAAGTGTCACTTGTGTGGAGATGCTTACTTAACGGGTGCCAAAGAGTGCTCTCAGAGACTGAAGGCCCCGCGCCCACGGCCACCTCTTCCACCACCAGCACCAGCCAGGGGCCGCTACCCCCATCGTAACCCACCCACTCCCAAACGTAGGTGGTTCAGCAAGGAAAACGAGACCTCATGCAGCCACTCCCGCTCCCGTTCGAGGTCACAGTCCTTCTCACTCCTCCCTTCTGTGGAACCTGGCCAACAGCAGCAGCTACAGCAGCGACAGCATCCGAAGAACTAGATGACCGAGCAGCAGCATCCGAAGAACCAGATGACCAAGCAGCAGCAGCAGCAGTGGCGGCAGCAGCAGCAGCGGCGGCAGCAGCAGCGGTGGCGGCGGCAGCAGCAGCGGCGGCGGCGGCGGCGGTGGCGGCAGCAGCAGCGGCGGCGGCAGCAGCGGCGGTGGCGGCGGCGGCACCGTTGCTGCTGCTCCGAGCACGCCTCCAGGAAACATACTGAGATGCCCAATCCCACTCCATCAGCCGGTGCCGACAATAAGGTGAGCTGGTCAGCAAATGTAGATCCTCCCATCGCTCCACTCAATACCCTGTCCATCGCATACGAACATCTTCTCGCAGAAAACATAAAACTCAAACAGGAGCTGGCGGCCGTCAGGGCACGTCAAGCCAAGGATAGCTCAAGTTCTCAACTTCACGCCCAAATGGCGCGTCTTGGATCGCCGCCCGACTCCCCCGAAGAAAAAACCCCAACCTCCCCCGAGAGACAGTAAATTCCTAAAATGGCGCTATCGATTGCTGCTGCGTCAGGCACCATAGTCACACGCGAACAGTTACGCGAAATGCTCTCAACGCTCGCGCAGCAGTTATCACAATGATTTAGTGCCGTATTCATACAGTTCGGAGAACGCCTCGACTCTCTCGAGACACGCTTCGAGGCGCAAATTGCTGAAACATGCGAAAATATACGCAGGAAAAGGGCCACTCGTAGCTCGCACGACACGACAGATCAAGCTTACCATAGACTAGGATCGGAATCACATGCATCCGAAATCCTCGCTACTCCTGCATCGTCACCCAGCGACCTCACCCTCACTCGAACATCGGCGTCGCAAGCCGAGATTCCGATACCCACAATTTTCACTCAACGAATTAACCATGGGCAGCACAGCCCCACTCATTGGCGAACATTTAGAATTCTGGCAATGGAACTGCCGCGGCTTCCGCAGAAAGCGGAGCCTCCTCCAGCAGTACATTAACACACACCTTGCTCGGCCAGATGTCATAGCGCTTCAGGAGCCCGGAACGCCACCCATATTTTCCGGTTATGACTCCTCTAATAGTCAAACAGAAGGCAAAGCGGCCATCCTGATTGACAAAGCGCTAACCGCAGATGGCTTAGACGACATCCCAGACACCAACATAGAACATGTAATTGTGGAGCTAGTTCTCAGGCAAAAAAAAAGAAAAAAAAGCGAAGTGTCATCATTGTCAACGTATATATGTCGCCCCAAAGCAAAAAGCCACTGATTTCCATGCCCTCGTCCAAGGTGCCTGCAGATTGGCCCAGGAAAAAGACCTCTTACTGCTCGGCGACTTCGACGCTCTCGATGAACGCTGGGGTTACAACCGTTCGGATGTCAAAGGCAAACAGCTTGCGCTGCCACTGAAAAATTTCAGCTTGAACTGCTTACGGATCCCGCGTTCCCTACGCGGATCGGCAACAGTGTGTGAAGGGACACTTGCCCTGATCTCACCTTCGCCCGTGGCCGTGCAAACTATAACTGAGACAACCTGCAGGAATCCTTGGGCAGCGACCACTTCATTCTTCGCACAAAAGTTACAGAGAAAGCAGAGCGTCGGTCTATTGGAGAAGCACGCATCACAAACTGGGACGCCTTTCGTCGTGAGAGCAAACATTCACTCGACAGCCTCACAAGCATCACCGACTGGTGCACCCAACTTAAAGGCACTCGAGAGCGTTGGACCACCACCATTAACAGAACACCTGCACTGCCGGAAGTGGACGGCCACCTGCTACATCTGTGGCAAGCCCGAAGGAGCCTCATTATCAGATGGAGGACGCAAAAACATAACCGACGCCTCAAGCTGAGGATCTCCGCACTCACCACCCACGCAAAGCAGTACGCTACAGAACTGGCGCGACACAATTGGGCTCAGTTTAGCGACTCTCTTCGAGGCTCATTGGGCACGGCCCGCACGTGGTACATTTTGCGCGCTTTGATGAACCCAACTCGAACGAAAAATGAGACGATAAGTCAGTCATGCGCGTCATACACGCCTTCGAGGGTACAGACGATGAGCTGCTGGATCAAGTCCGGCGAAAATGCATTGGTGATTTCTACCCACCCGCGTATCAGGCTGCGTATCGTGGACGTGCCAATGACACTCTCAACCAACCAATAACGGTGGACGAAGTTTACGCAGCCATTCGCAGCAGCAACCACGACAGAGCTGCTGGGGCAGACGGAATCACGTACTCTTTTATCAGGAACCTCAACGACAGCACCGTACAAGAAATCACGGGTTTTTTCAATGATCATTGGCAACGTGGCACGCTTCCTCCTGAATGGAAGCATGCGGAGGTGATAATAATACCGAAGCCGGGCAAAAAACTTCAGATCGAAAACCTCCGACCAATATCTCTCTCTTCCTGCCTTGGTAAACTCTTCAAGCGCGTCATCACTAATCGCGTGCAAGGTTATCTCGAGGACAATGACCTTTTCCCGCACTCAATTTACGGGTTCCGGGCACATCTTTTAACGCAAAATGTACTGCTACAATTAAAAAAAAGTCATTGATAATGCCTCCCAGCAAGGAGAAAACATTATCCTGACATTAGACATTAAGGGCGCATTTGATAACGTTAGCCACCAGGCCATACTTGAGGGCCTCGAGGCTCTTCATTGTGGGCAGTGCGTCTACAGTTATGTTCAGGCCTTCTTGTCGGACCACACTGCCGCAGTCGGTCTCGGCTCCATCCGATCACATGTTATCAGGGTTTTAAACATGGGCACCCCACAGGGCTCAGTGATTTCCCCGCTACTCTTTAATGTAGCTAGGGTTGGCCTGGCACATGAAATCCACCGCATCGATGGCATCCATCACGCAATGTATGCGGACGATATCACCGTCTGGGCCACGCAGGGGTCCCTTGGAGAAAAAGAATATAACCTGCAGCAGGCAGCCACATGGGTCGAACAATACGCGCAGGCACGAGGCCTGGCCTGTGCAACAGAAAAATCTGAGCTTCTACGAATTTATCGACGCAAGCTCCCACCATCGGCGCAGAACAACCAAGGCTCCCGCCTCCAGGTCGTCCTTGCTGGCAAATGAATCCCAGATGAATCCACCGTTCGAATATTAGGCAACTGGTTACAGTCGAACTGCCATGTGAATCACACACTTTCCCTTCTCCACACCACTATACTGCAAGTGGCCCGAATAATATCTCGGGTAGCCACTCATCGCCATGGCATGCACGAGGAGGACACCCTGAGACTTATACGTAGCCTCCTGGTCAGTAAGGTGACATACAGTTCGCCCTACCAACGCCTCACCAAAAGCGAACAGGGCCAAGTAGACGCAATGCTCCGCAAGGCCTACAAAGCGGCACTCAAGCTACCACCAGGCACCCCCTCTAGCAAGCGACTCGCTTTGGGTCTACACAACATGATATGTGGGGTTTAACGTCCCAAAACCACTATATGATTATGAGAGACGCGGGGGGGGGTCTACACAACACCTTCGAAGAACTTTGTGAAGCGCAACTCGCCACACAACTGAAGCGGCTCACGCAAACACCTACAGACCGTAACCTGCTCCTAGCCTTGGCTACATCAGCCAGTTTCATGACGCAGCTCGTCGCAAGCCCATTCCGGACCAACTTCGTGCCACTTATAAGGTCGCTGCCATCCCCCGCAATATGGATCCCCGACTACATCAGGGCCGGTGGGAAGAGAGAGTGGAAGCCCTCAAGCGAACTCATGCACACAAGAACACTACATATTATGTTGACACCGCCAACTACAACTATGCAAACAATAAGGCAGTAGCCACAGTCGTGGACCACACACTCACAGAACGTACAAACGCTTCCGTGCGCTGCCACAACATCACCGAGGCTGAAGAAACTGCCATCGCGCTCGCTCTCGCCCTCGGCTACAGACAACGAAGGTCACTGACAGTCACACGGACTCTCAAGCAGCTTGCCGCAACTACCTACAGGGGCGCATCAGCCAACCCGCTCTCATCGTCATCCTGAGCGCTACAGACACTGGCGAGCATTCCATTACACATCCACGCAGAATTTGGCATCGGATTATATGGACTCCGGGACACATGGGACTGGAGAGGAATCAGTCAGCGCATAGGATAGCCCGAGGGTATGCGAGCCGAGCACCTTCCAACTCCGCCCCTGAGGATCTCGTTCTGGTCCCTTGCGACTACTCGGCCATCCTAAACGATTACAGAGGACTTAGGAAAGCTTATTCGCTACCACACCGAACACTAAATAAAGAGGAATCGGTCAGCAGGAGGCAAATTCAAACCGGCACGTTTCCAAATTTGCACATCCTGAGTAAAATGCACCCCACGGCATATTCTCCTCTCTGCATATGGTGTTCAGCTAAAGCCACTCTGTAGCACGTCACGTGGGAGTGTCAGGCCATTACAGCCTTCCAACCAGTACAAAATCCAACACTGGTGCGATGGGAGGAGCTGCTGGCTAGCGAGAACCTGGAAGATCAGTTGAGTCTGATCAACCGGGCCTGTAGAGCGGCTGCTGCAAGTGGAGCCCTGGACTAAGGGCCCCCACCGCAAGCCAAGCATCTCCACTACTCGGAGCTTCTCCGCAGAAAATTTCCTGTAAGTAAATAAATAAATACGTTTTCACCTACACCGCGCTGCGTTACTTTGACGCATGCACGTTTCAGCGCGTTCAGCGTCCTTCCGTCACGAAAAGAGGGCTATGCGGTGTTGCCTGAGAAACGCATCGGTACGAAATGCAGCATTTCGCATTTCACGTCGGTTGCCGTCGGGCCGCGCCGACAGACGCTGGTCGCGCTGGTCACGCCTGGCATCAGACTATACAGTGCTCACGTTTCATGATGCGCTCGCGGCCGTTTTGCTAGCTCCACATATACCAAATTTGGTGTTACGCGACGTCAATGGATGAAGAAATATATGAATGCTGCAAACATGATAATCCTGACAGGTTTGTCATGTAAGAACATGACACACCTGTCTGAACATGACTATGAGCGTTGTAAGCAGTCATGTAAAAACATGACAGCTTACAACGCTCATAGTGTGCTCGCAGGGGTTTCACTAGCTTCACATATACTAAATTTGGTATCCCGTAACGTGAGTAGATTTCGAAGGTAAGCGACACATCCAAACATGATAATCATTACAAGGAAGTCATGCACGGCATCATTCACCTCCACCTTGTGACGTTGTCCTGATTTTAGAGTCACGTATCGACCCCTTTCGTTCGTGCTTCGCATATAATCGATTCCCACTGCACGTGGTATCTACCATTTTCTTTGTTTCGCGACAAAAGAGCCTGAAGCCACTTAACACGCACGGAGCCAGAAGCAGGCCAGAGATACGAAGATTAGACAAATCGGTGTACTACCCATCATTCCCATGCTCGTTGAAGCGCCGTGCGTTGCATCTCCCATCAGAGTGCCTCAATGCCCGCTCCTTCACTCAGAGTGACGACATCTATTATTACCGCTGCCCACAGGTTGTACTCTGGCGAGTAGTGGCCTAGTAGCTCAATGTAAATGGTTTTAGCCCCGAGGAACTCAACATGCAGACTAAACCTACCGAAGCAAGCAGGACATGAGCTCTACAGCTTGGCGAAGACGCTGCAGGCACTAAAATGTTGGGGGCAGCAGTACAAAACGTGGCAGCACCCTCAGCGGAAGTGCGTGCCTCGAGGCACCCAAGCTCCCATAAACACAAGCACCAGAGTTCCCTCTAGTGCATATTAGGAAACTCTATCACTGCCACCAATGCGGAGATACTGTTATGAACACGCTACGCGTTGGGCAGTGCTATCTCGCCCTCCTTTCTGGCCTTCCTCTAAGAAACGCTAAATGCATCCGTCGGAGCCACTGGGCGCGTCCCACAGAGACGCTGGATGCGTGTCAATGGCGGTGCTGCACCCTCCTCCTCGAGCGTCTCGGCGCACCTGGCGTCGGTGGCTTCCTCCTCTACCTTTTGTACATACGTTGTAAATATAAACATTTTGTTCCCTTCTGGCTACTTATTATCTTGCCACTGCCTGGATGCTTCCAGCTGGAGGTTGGCCCTGGCAACGCACTACCCAAGAGACCGGTAGTGCCTCTCTCGTAACATTATAATATTCACGTTTATGTCCTCTGAGCACTGGCATATATGCTCTAAAGTGCGTGCAAACTTTACTTAAACATAAAAAAAACATTTAGTTGTCACTGTTGTCGAAGTGCCTGTTGATAAGCCCACAATGTTCACAAAACTATTACTACGCTTAAAAAGACTCGCTGATCCACCTTGTAACGCCTGGGTGAAAGCCGAAAAAATGAATCATATTGCTACTCACTGAGGGATTTTCATGAAAACAATTCCCACACGTCATGGGATCTGCGGAATTCTTTTAAATTACTTTTCTGACAAAGAAACGTGGAGTATACAGCGTGTGATTACATGCAGAAAAAATTAAGGTTTTTCACATATTTTCAAGAAATTCTAAGGCATACGCAACCAGAGGTATATTGCAATATTATGAATGAATTGAAATCAGCGGCACATCTATATAAAAAAGGTGACTGATGATGGAACATTGTATGTACATATGAATTTGTGAGCATGAGGGACATATCATATTACCTAATTTGTGAGCATTTTTCAGAGATCTATTTGTAGTGCCTGAATAATCAAATACCTTCACATCGTTCACACGAATACTGAAGAATGAATGCCATGAAATATTGGTTGCGTCATTTTATAGACTTGCTCCTTTTGGGGATACATGCGACGAGTTAGCGTAATTTCTTATTGAAGGACAATTTTTCTGAAATCTGTGATAACCAGCCGTACAATAATACTTTTACACAGACGGGTTACATAATTAGTCAGACGCATCTTAGGCTAAACTATTAAGGCTAACTCATAAGGAACTATCTCATTAAAATTTTTTGTCTAACTTCATCACTCCAAACTTGCATAATTAGTCTTGCTTTATTACGCTAATAGAGTAAACAAAAAATAATTACTCCTGCAGTATACAGCAACAAGCATTTGTTCCCGTAGTGTGCATAAGCGTATTTTTTAACTGTGGTCACAGTTAGCAGGGCAACCTATTAAAACTCGGCATGGAGCCTTAACGTAGAGTAAGCAGGATGTGTACTACTACAGACAATAGAGATGATATTGTTCCCGTTTCGGTGCTAGGCCAGAATTAGGTAGGGGTACTTATTCATCAGTTTAACGAAGAGCACGAAAAACTACACAGCCTAGTTTACAAGTTCAAGGCATCCAAGGTATACACACCTGATACTTCATTTCATTTCATTTATTTTACCCTCAATCACACATAGCTTTACAGAAGGGAGTGGGGTACAGAAAAAATAACTATAACCAAGAGCAAACATAGTAACATCACAATAATAAAAATTACAAAACATGAAAATTCGATGTTAGGCAGTACAATGTATGTACGTGTAAGTATCATCAGAATGGGGCGAACAGAGTACAAAAATATTTATGTACAATATACACTTCACGTGCCATCACGTAAGTAATTCTGTACTGTAGATGAAAACAAGTCCTGACTTGTTTCATCTACAGCACAGAATCACTTACGTGTGAGAGTCTTGATTTACTTACATTGTGTAATTGATTTACTTACATTGTGTGAGAGTCTCCAATTTAAATGGGTCAAGTTGAAAAAAATCATCCGTACCTACGGCGTGACCACAAGTAAAACAAAAATCAATCAAATTACTAGTTTCAATAAAAGACTTCTACAAAATTAAAGCAAGCGCAAACACATGACACAATCACTCAAACACACACACACACACACACACCCGGGGTGTGTGTAAGTGTGATTGTGTCGTGTGTTTACGCTAGATTTATTTTTTGAAGAGTTGTACCAGCTAGCCCAACAAGTTCTTTCAAATAAAAGACGTGAATCGAGAGTAATATGTTCATGAGCTAATCAATATTTAAACATGAGCGGACGGTATCTGTTAATTGCCACACATGATCTCACTTAGAATGCCCACTGGTGAACAGGCTCATAGAATTGTCGCTGTGTATAGAAAACAACTGTGTATAGTAAACAAGTTAACTGCTACACTGCTACACCGCTTTAACTGCTACAAACATAATGCCTTCTTGAAGTGCTGCACATTTTCTGAATATTCTTGCTATCTTGGCTACAGACACCATGTAAAGAGCGTCCACCCCATCAGCATTTATATGGCTTGCCAAGTAACATTTGACTGAATCTACTTTTTTTGACATTTAGTTTTGCAGTAGACTTCCTAGAATGTGAACGCTGCTGCATGTGTGTGTGACTTATTCTTATCTAGTGATTCTTGCATGTTAAACCTCACACTTCTATTTCCTCTTGCAGCAATGAGATGCTTCGCATATGCCTGTGGTGACATGCCACTGTGCTAACTTGATGGAAACACCAGTCCTGCGCAACTCGAGTCCTTCACCATTGGAGAAGTTGCCCTTCTCTCTGCAATGATGACACAGACTCCCCTATGCTGGGAGTTAAAGATTGTTTTTCCACGGAAGATGCACAGAACTTTTGATGTATTATGCCACTCGGGTAATTTTGGCTGTGGTGTGGCGAAGACTACTTCTACGTGTGCTCACATGTCGCCTCAAAAAAAAAAGAAAACAATAAAGCACTTCTTTTTCTTTTCATTTCATCCACTTTTTTGTGTTACAAGCGCCCAAGCAAGGCTCTGCCAAGGAGCTCTCGCCATGTGTTAAGCGTCTGACATGCATACTCGAGATAAATATTCAATTCCCCAAGGAGTAACTGGAAGCATATACAGTTGGGCCTCAGAGAGTAACTGCGAACACGCGGGAGTAACAGTCGAGACAGCCGTTGGTCTTAAGGGAGCAACTGGTGGGAGTAATGGTTGGTCCACAAGGAGCAACTCAAGGGAGTAACTGTTCATTCTCCAAAGGAGGAACTGAAAGAAGAGCAACGGTTCATCCCTGTGCAGTTACTCCTTCTCGGGAAGTAATGGGAGTGGCAATGCCGTTGTTCCCTGAAAGGAGCAACCCATATAGTCCAATTGCTCTCTTTTGGCTTAGAGTGTACCCAGAATGTGCTGTGTTATGTCGCAAAGAGAAAGCTTGATCTGGAAGGCGCTTGTTTTTCATCAACCTCAGCGTTATCGTCATCGAGTTATATCGCGGATATCGTCCGACTTTTAAATGTTTCTCCCCTAAAAACTGACTTGGTATACCTCGACATGCGTGGACAACGCTGAATGGCATCGTCAAGGACCATGGCAGCACATTCATAACGCAAAACAGCGTTGACCACATAAAACTGCTAGCTGTGACAGGGGAAAACCGCCCATCAACATTTCATTCACCCTTTATATATAGCATGCGGCGCTACTACTACTAAAACTCAACCTGTTGCTAGTCCTATGCTAATGTTACTGATGATAGTACGACTACTCGATTGATTCAGTCCCTCCCAGGGAGCATCTTCAACAGTTAACCTGCTATAGTCCCCTTTCCCTGTAAACTGCAGCACCCTGGCGCAAAGTGGAATAAACTCATTTTCAGTCATTGTTCAAAAGTTAACGTACGTGTTTGCCTCATTTTTTTCCTTTATGTGACAAAACATTTAGTCTTTAGGGTGAGAATTTGTGGAGTGTTGAGCCTTGAAGTTGTCGGCACTATGACTTTGCGCTAAAGTTCACTTACTGTCAATTATATGGCGAAAATTCCTTTCGAAGTCGTCCTCACCGAGGGCCTGGGGCTGCAATGCTGCATAACAGATGCGTAACAAATAAATCTATCAGCAATGAAGGTAATGCATGTCATCATTCTTATGAAATGACAGGCAAGGTACTCAAAGATGACAATTGCAATTCAACAAGTTTAACTTTATCCAGTGCACTGCAATTAAACAGAGATCATTTTTTGTACTTTGTATTTGATGTCCAATGTTCTAAAAAAAATTCAGCTCATGTGCTAAACATTTTGACATTTATGGCGCGCAATTAAAAGTTCGGGAGGGCACGATGTAGACAAACAAAATTGGCCGATCCTACGTTTAGTGGGAAATTATGATGTACGAACGTGAATTAGGAAGGTTCATATGTTCTTTAAAATCAGCACAACGTTAGAAGGTGGACGTACATTACGCCGTACATCACTTCCATGTCATGATTATCATGTTAGCGTCAGGAATTCGTGTTTGTCGTTCATTCACGTCGCCTAATGCCAAATTTATTATATGTGAAACAAGCAAAGCGGTCGCGAGCACGCTATGAGCGTAGCTTGTAGTCAAGTTTTACATGACAAGCATGTGATCATTATCGCGCTTTCACGTGTCATATAAGTTCGCCTTCTGTTTACGTCACGTCATACCAAATTTGGTATATATGGAGCTGGTGAAACGGCCGTGAGTGCACTATGGGCGTAGCATGTAGTCATGTTTTATATTACACGCATATCATGATTATTATGTTTGGACGCACTATTCAAATTTGCCACCCATTCACGTTCCGTAATGTCAAACTTGGTATTCGTGACGGCAGCAAAACGGCCGCAAGCGTCTCATGAGCGAAGCATGTAGTGATGTTTTACATGACGCCCATGTCATGATTATCATGTTTGGACGTGTCATCTACGTTCCTTGCACGTCACATAATGCCAAATTTTGTATAAGTGACGCTAGCGGAAGGGTCACGAGTGCATCATGAGCATGCTATGTTGTCATGTTTTTACGGGACACGCATCTCATGATTATCATGTTTGCACCAGTTTCATTACTCCGCATTTCATTTACGACACGTAATACAAAATTTTGTATATGCGAAGCTAGTGAAACGACCGCAAGAGCACCATGAGCGTGGCGTGTAGTCATGACTTAGATGACATGCGTGTCATGATTTCCACGTTAGGGTATGTCACTTATGTTCGCCATGCAGTCATGGCATATGGTCACGGGGTCTTGATAACGACAAAGAGAACAGACAGTAGGTCGAAGATGAAGCTGCTTGTTCCGCCAGACTTGTGGCCACGTAAAAGGATATTGAAATTACAGTACGTCGTGGGCACTGATATCAACAAATTGAGCGTCGGCCGCCGATCAACTGACAAGCGGCGAAGCATGCTGGCATTTATACACTTGCCATCGAACATTCTAGCGTTATGGATAGCGGCGACGTAGGTTCCAGAATTATTTGAAATGCTCACAAACCGGGTGTAATCTCAACAAAATGATCTACTGCAGTCCTGAAGGTTCTCGAACAATGTTGGCGTGGTTAGCACTGGTAATTGTGTACAGGGTAACAGGCTGATCAGAAAACCCGAGGAACTAACGTGCCAATATCATATCAGTTTTGCTATTTGTCATGTAAACGAACCCACCACAACAGCAGCAAGACCGCGAATTGTAAATTATGACATCATAATTTTCATGTTATGACTAGCCAGTTATGCTCGTTACACACTGATGTTATGGCATACCAATTTTCGTATAGATACCATTATCTAAACGGCCAGGAGAGCTGAATGTCATAGGCGGCCAGGTAGATAGATAGATAGATAGATAGATAGATAGATAGATAGATAGATAGATAGATAGATAGATAGATAGATAGGATAGATAGATAGATAGATAGATAGATAGATAGATAGATAGATAGATAGATAGATAGATAGATAGATAGATAGATAGATAGATAGATAGATACCACCACGGTGGGGCGCTCAAGCACAAATGACGCACACAGTGATATCAGTGGCATCAGTGGTCTACAGGCTGGCGATGCAGATTATAAAGGAAAGACTGCAGGCGTGAATAGAGGATGAGGGGGTGCTGGGGGAACTGCAGAATGGGTTTCGGAAACACAGGAGGTTGGAAGACAATCTGTTCTCACTGACGCAGTGCATCGAAATAGCATAAAAAGAACACAGGCCCCTGTGGCTAGCATTTTTGGATATCAAGGGAGCGTACGATAGCGTGGTTCAAGAGGAATTGTGGGGAATAGCGGACACACTAGGCGTGGAACATGTAGTCACTAATCTTTTAAAGGGTGTCTATAAAGGTAACAAGGTAGTTATAAAGTGGGAAAAACAGGTATCCAAGCCTGCAGAGGTAAAACGGGGGCTTAGGCAGGGGTGCCCCCTGTCACCCTTATTATTCATGATGTACCTACAAGGATTAGAGGCAAAATTAGTGGGAAGTGGACTTGGCTTCAACCTCTCTTTAGTCAAACAAGGAAAACTTATTGATCAGGCACTACCGGCATTAATGTACGCAGATGATATAGTGCTAATGGCCAACAACAAGGAAGATTTGCAGAGATTGATGGACATCTGCGGTAATGAGGGAGATAGGTTAGATTTTAGATTCAGTAGGGAAAAATCAGCAGTCATGATTTTCAATGACAACGAAGGTAGTGAGCTTAGAATACAGGAGGTCACGCTAGAGATGACAGATAAATACAAATATCTGGGCGTATGGATAAGCAATGGGACCGAGTATCTGAGGGAACACGAAATATACGTGACGACTAAAGGTAACAGGAATGCAGCAGTCATGAAAAATAGGGCACTGTGGAATTGCAATAGGTATGATGTTGTGAGAGGAATATGGAAAGGGGTCATGGTTCCTGGGCGGACGTTCAGCAATGCGGTCTTGTGCATGAGATCAGAAGTTCAAGCAAGATTAGAAATTAAGCAACGTGGAATAGGTAGGCTTGCTTTAGGAGCTCGCGGGAATACACCAAATCAGGGAGTACAAAGTGATATGGGATGGACATCATTTGAGGGCAGGGAGGCTAGCAGCAAGATAAAATTTGAGAAGCGATTGAGAGAAATGGGGGCAGAGCGTTGGGCTAGGAAGGTTTTCAGCTACTTGTACATGAAGAATGTCGATACAAAATGGAGGAAGCGAACCAGGAAGTTGACTGGTAAATACTTAGAAAACAGCAGGTGGCCAAACCAAAAAGAACTATCGGTTAAGAAAAAAGTGAAGGAAACGGAGACTGACATGTGGAGAATGGGCATGATTAAGAAGTCCGCACTAGAGATCTATCGAACTTTTAAGCAGGAAATTGCCAAGGAAAGGATCTATGATAATACTCGGGGTAGTTCTCTACTGTTTGAGGCCAGGACGGGAGTACTGCGTACCAAGAAATATCGGGCCAAATACGAAGGGGTCGACACAATATGCAGTGCGTGTGGAGAGGAAGAAGAAACTGCCGAACACTTGATAATGTTCTGTAAAGGGCTTCACCCTATAGTTCAGGATGATGGCGCAGAGTTTTTCAAAGCACTGGGATTTAGGGACAGCGAGGGCAAAATAGACTTTAAGCGGGTAGACTTAACTAGAAGGAGGTTATCTGATTGGTGGCTAAAGTCAAGGCACGAGTGAAAATTAAACCCTTCACTGCGAAGTACGAATCCTCAACTTCATTATTTAAAGGAAAAAAAGATAAATGTAATGGTTAGTTCACTAAGTATTACGGCTAGGTGGCGTTAGCCGCCACCCGATCTAAAGGGTACAGCCACATCCATCCATCCGCACAAAAATAACGCACACACGACGAGAGCTAATAAACAAATCTTACAGCTCAACGCTTAATGCGCTATTTTAACAAGAACGACGTACGAAACGTAATCACAGGTACAGATGTGAGTGCGAACTAACGAGTGTCTCAGTTGCATAGGTCGGCACTTTAAGGGCCTGCTCTCTAAATTTCACTGCCACAACTTCTTCAGCCTTTCAACTCACTCACGTTCAATTGTGACTCCTACTCATCCTTATGAGTGATCGCTCACGTTCACACAGACATCTACTCACACTCATGACAACTGACTCGTGTTCATACGACTATTCACAATGATAGTCACTTAATCACGTTCATACATACGCCTGTTCACAGTCTTACGCACTCACTCGCGTTCATAGTCACGCCTACTTACGATCCTATATACAAGCACTCACTAACGTTCACATTCGCGTCTAATTATATTCCTGTCACACGTAGTGATTTAAGTGCATTTTGAGCGAGTTCACTTAGCCGCTAGTGCCATTGGCGCGCTGTCACACAAGCAAGTTTAGTGTCACTCGCTGCAAAGTACACTTGGCGGCAAGTGCGTTTCCGAACCTCACCTCACTGCGACGGCTGCGATGAACTGTGTAGCCTCGGTACCAGTGGCTTTTACAGAAAAACGATGTTGCCTAACGTGGCGCTCATATTATATTTAAACCATTGTTTTGGTTATGATGGATATTGTTATGTGTAAAACAAGTAATGAAGAACAATAACCTCGCTACTTTTACCGTCGAGCTGTTCGCGGCCACGTCCGCAGGGGTATTCGAAGCACAGCAATGGCTGCATCCGTCACGTTGTTTACTTTTAGGTACACTTGCACATGTGTAGGTGAGTTCTTCTCTAGTAATCTAAGATAGGATGTGTCACAGGTGCTACTTCTACGAAGACAACGTGGTTCGAAGATGAGACACAGGCGAAAAAAATAACAAATATACGTTGTGCTACAAATCCATCAATCACCACTGCCATCATTTCCAAAGTACACTTCGCTTTCTCGTGTAGCAGCGAACCGCCAAAATGACACTTCGCGAGCGTAAGTACACTCGCTCAAAGTGCACTTAAGTTGCCACGTGTGAAAGGGGTATTACACTCGGGAGTACTGACTCGCGTTCATACTCTCGCTGACTCACATTGACAAGTACTAACACGCGCTATATTTTCGTCTTTTCCTACTCATCAGTACTCACTCATACGCAAACTCACCATGTTCAAATGAGTGTGAGTATCCCTATGAGCGAGTGAGCCGTGCTATGCCCAGTTGTCACTTCACTATGTTTGAAAAGAGTGGTCTTTTCGAAAACGGGACCTACCCAGCAAGCAAAGTCACCTTCGTGACTAAGGCAGCTAACTAATCACTCCGGTGAAAAGCTAAGGCACACGATTCTCCCCACCGAAGGATAAGCGAGCGCGCGCAAGTGCCTAACCCTCCCGCCCCTATCCGCGGGGCGAAGTACGCATGGGACAGGAGTGCGCGTTGACGCATCGTGACGAGACGGGTGCCGAGCTTGGGCGGCTGTTTAAATGCGGAGTATTTCTTAGCGAACTTCAGCAACTTTGAGAAGATCTATCTATCTATCTATCTATCTATCTATCTATCTATCTATCTATCTATCTATCTATCTATCTATCTATCTATCTATCTATCTATCTATCTATCTATCTATCTATCTATCTATCTATCAATCTATCTATCTATCTATCTATCATCTATCTATCTATCTATCTATCTATCTATCTATCTATCTATCTATCTATCTATCTATCTATCTATCTATCTATCTATCTATCTATCCGGTGAAACTTCGGGGGCGCTGTCCTTTATCGGAACACGTAACACTCGCCTGAGACTTGAATTTAAATTGTTGCGCAGAAGCAATCAAACAGAGGATTAGAGGCGACAAGAGGGTTTCTGTGGGGACGTTCTTAGGTCATACGCTACGAAGCAGTCGTAAGGCCCATGAGCACAAAATTTACAACTAAAGGTAACGTATGAACCCTCGTGATAAGTAAGAGTGGTCTAAATGATGTGCTAAATAGAGAATCGGCAGTACTAGCGACTAAACTGACGAAAGGGTCGCACTATACGGGATGTAGCGGTGCGTGAAGGCAACCTGCAAAGAGAGGGTATCGACGCGAACAAATAAATATGGCAGATGAGCCGAGAGAAAGGCTTTGAGGTAGGTGAAATAAACAGAGAGGTCCACAGGTGGGTTGGTTTTCAAAGAGACATAATTCACTTCAATAGTAGGTTAGGTCACGAGATGGGTTGGCGACTTGCAAGACGCGCAGTAGCTTTTTCGGTACGCACGTGGCCCTTCGGGGTCGAGCATAGCTAGTAACGAACAAAGCAACCAGGGGAACTTCTGTACAGTAGGTATAGGCAGTTAAGATTTCAAAGTAGCACAAATATCTAAGACACGCGGAGTCCAGGGGAGAAATCACGTAGGTATGAGGGCCGTGCCAATACAGGCGTAGTATTAGCATGCAGGGGGGCAGGAATAGCTTGAATTGAGGAGAGATAGACGAATGGCCAAGGGAGGAGAAGTTGATGGGATGTGGGATTGTAGAAACACCTCTTAGGGACATGTAACAATCCCTTAGCAATCTGGACTACACGTGGGGATATTGTAATAGAACAGAAGGCGGAAAAAGGGGGGTTGTATTGGGGCATTTCTTCATAAGAGTATAGGCTGGCAAAGCATCAAGCAGGAGTGCAGGGAACATTTATGGCTAAAAGAGAAAGTGGCCGGACAGATGACTCTCCTGGGTTTTGTACACTTGGACAGGGGCAAAAGCCGGAGAGGAAAACCTAGAAATGGTGCAGCGCATAGAAAATGACTTTGAAGAATTAGGAGAAGAGTGTGAGGTAAGTATATTAGGAGATATAAATGCACACATAAAATATATGAATGGATATACTGACCCAACAGAGAGCATGATAATGGGTACGTGTGAAAGGCATGATTTAATCATTTGCAATGGTAACGAGAAGTGCGAAGGGTAGGTAACATGGGAGGTGGGAAGGCTGCAGTCGACGGTAGGTCCCGCAATGATGTCACATATAATGTAAAATCAGCTAAGGGTTCTGAACATACATAAATATGGGTCCAGAAGCTTAGGTAGTGATCAAGAACGCATCAAGCTGAGTTTTAAAAGAGAAATGAAATTGGGAAGGGGGCATTGTTAGCAGCCACATGGTAATATTTGTTTAGAAAGGAAAATAGAAATAGCAACCAAAAAGATTGACAAAAGAATCACCAAGAATACTAAAACAGACTGGACGTACACAAATCTAACTATATTATTTGAGGTAAAGCTTGCTAAGGTGTGAGTCAAATCAACCAGGAAAAGGGGACAGAAACCCAAGAGCTGGTGTGCCTTAGTAAGACGTCAGGAATCCTCGAAAGAAAACAGGCATGCTAAACAGAGGGGTGAAGCGGAAGATGATGGCAAAAAAAAAGGGGATAAATTTTTTTTGGTTACAGAAGAAAACTGTCTAATTTGATCAGTGGAAAAATTGGAAGTAAGGGGGCACAATGAATAAAGAAGCCCAGTAAGAAATCGGGGGCACAGTAAACAAAAAGGATATAAATGCAGCTGCAGTGTTTGGAACCATTTCAATTCTCTGAGTAATAAAGAAAGCATGAAACAGAGGTTTATAACAGCTGAACTCGACATATATTGAGCAAGTATTTAGCAGCAGAAGAATGCCTAACCTAAAGGAAACATCGGTTAAGAAGAAGGTGAAGGAAAAAAGAGGGACATGTGGCAGATTAGAATACTTAAGAAATCATCATCGGTGACCTACCGAACTTTCAAGCAGAAAACTGCAAAAGAGAAGACCTACTCTAATTATCGGTGTAGTTCTCTGCTGTTCGAGGATAGAACGGGAGTATTGTGAACCAAGACGCACCGAGCTAAATACGAAGGCATAGACATATTACGTAGTGCGTGTGGAAAGCAGGAGGAAAGGGCTGAACATATTATAATGTTCTGTAAAAAAGCTCCACACTATAGTGCGAGATAATGGCGTGTGATCTTTCACATAATTGCGGCTTAGGGACAGTAATGGCAAAATAGATTTTAAACGAGCGAAAATAACCAGGAGGAGGCTAACTAATTAGTGGTTACAATCAAGGCACCAGTGAAATTCAATCCTTCAGACCATAATGATAGTACTTAACTTTAGGCTAGGTGGCATGAGCTGCCACGCGATCTAAAGGGCGCAGCCGGATCCATCCATCCATCCATCCATCCATCCATCCATCCATCCATTCATCCATCCATCCATCCATCCATCCATCCATCCATCCATCCATCCATCCATCCATCCATCCATCCATCCATCCATCCATCCATCCATTCATCCATCCATCCATCCATCCATCCATCTATCCATCCATCCATCTATCCATCCGTCTGTCCGTCCGTCCGTCCGTCATCCATCCATCCATCCATCCATCTATCCATCCATCAATCCGTCCATCCGTCCATCCGTTCGTCTGTCCGTCCATCCATCGCGCGCTGCAGCTTGTCGCTGAGTCACGCTCACTGCACCGCTTTGTGCGCAGTGTGTCACCGAATCACCGCCTCCCCGCGAAGTGCAGTTTCCTCAGGATCTGTGGCGATCTGGGAGGCGTACAAGATATCCAAAGCATGTCGTGAAAAGAGCGGGATGCGACCTCAGCGACTGTGGAAGGACGCCTATGGAAGGAGTGGCGCTGCCCGCTTCGTTCGCCGCGATGTATGCTGGCTTCATTCGGTCAATCGAGACGCGGACGTGGTTCCCGTTCCGGCACACAGTACAGGTATTGTCGTCACGATTGGCGACTCGATTGGCTCCACTGTAGGGTGGCTTGAAAGGCTAACGGTGTCGTTGCGGAGGAAACCATGCGGGCACGATGCTAGCTTTTTGAACATAAAAGGCGTAGGTCTGCTGTGGTGGGCTGCAGGTGACGGACGTAAGGTGGCGATAATGCATCGAAGCCGGTCATCAAGGTCGGTGGCGTCTGACACCTTACGGCTGGGTGGAAGAGCTCCAAGAAGCTCACCTGGAAGATGGAATGGTTACTCACAGACGAGCTCTGCGGGGGTAGCGTGGATGTCCGGCTTGAAGATGACGCGAAAATTGGGGATGACCACTGGGATTGCCTTGAGTCATTTCAAGCCCGGGAAGCACATCATGGCTGTCTTGAATTGTCGGTGGAAACGCTCTATCATATTGCTGACATAGGGGTGGTAACATGTAGTCCTCAAGCGTTCAAAACAGACAGTCCATCCGAGGCGCCTGAAGAGGTGTGGCCCAAACTGTCGTTCTTGGTCAGCAGTTACACGTGGAGGGGGGCAATAAAACAAGCAATCCAGTCACAGTAGAATGCCGAGGTGACGTGTTCTGCGGCGATTTCCTCGAGGGGCCATGCTTCGGGCCATCGAGTGTACTGGTCGAGGGCTGTGAGGCAGTAGCGGTAGGATCCACCCTGTAGAAATGGTCCTACGATGTCGAGGTGGACCTGCTCGAACCGACCTTAGGGCTGAGGGAATGTCTTGAGTGGGAACGTGACGTGCCTGGTGATTTTAGTGCATTGGCAGTGGATGCGAGAGGGCGCCTACGTGTGACCGTTCCGCTGCATGGAGGGACAAACATGGCGGTCAGCCACGAGGCGTGTAGAGGTACGTATGCCAAGATGGCTAAGGCTGTGGAGCTGATGGGGACTTGTATATGTCGTGAGGACGTGCCCTTGAGAAGTTCCTTAAGTTCGGCGCTTGTGGTCTGAGCCACGTCGATGGCGTCCGCGGTAATCTGCACAGAGCTGATGGTGGCTACACGTGAAAGTGCATTGGCGACCATATTGTCTTTCCCGCTGACGTGTTGGATGTCGGTGGTAAACTCTGCAATGAACGAGAGTTGGTTCTGCTGAACAGGCAGGAGTTTGTCGCAAGGTTGGGAGAAAGCGTAGGTTAGAGGTTTGTGGTCAGTGTGGGTGGTGCAGTGCTGGGCTTCAAAAACGTGGCGAAAGTGTTGCACTGCTTCGTATATCGCCAAACGTTTTCTGTAGTCAGTTGGTGAACTCGTAGGCACAGCGGCCATGGTTTCGTCGGCGGAACTGGCCGTTGAAGGGCTGGCCTTCCGAACTGAGAGTTTCCTCGAGAAGAAAATCAAGGGGGGGGGGGGGGGCGAGTGTTAACGCTTGAATCAGCGCACCGCCAATGGCGAAACCAAAGGTGTCGATGAAGAGTCCCAGGGTAGCGTCAGGCACGGGATGGGAGAAGATGGCATGGTACGGTGATAATTCGGCGTACCTGTTGAGCAGTCGTTCGCTGACCTGGTGCGAAGTGCCCCGCTGTCGCATCGATGAGCTGGTTGTTTCGGCAGTTCGGAAGGAAGTTGTAGTAAGCCAGAAAGTTTGAGCTGATGAGTGGTACAGCGACGTCAGCGATAACAAAGTTCCAGTGAAAGTCGCGGCGTATGTTCCTGAGCTGGACGTGCAGACGCAGCAAGCCTCAGTACGTCTGATTCTGCACTAGTTAGTCGCTTTGAGCTCAAGAGATCTTGGTGGGCGAGGACCTTCAAGATGAGAACACGGGTAACAGTAGATGTCGGAACCACTACGGATAAGAAACCACTGCTTTGTGACTACGTCTCGGTGACGAAGATGCGGCGGGCTCCAGGTTGGAAGCTTGCGGTCGTCTCCCCCAACTGCTGTTCGTGCTTCTTGTTGGCGGTGCAGGGTGGTCGACATTACCACGCCCTGTCACCGAAGTACCGATGGTAGTAGCCCCGTGCTCAGCATGCTGCTATGACAAGTCTGTGTAACGGTCACTGCCTTGCGATCGGTATCGCTGCCGCGTTAAATTCGCTCACCCACGCGTCGCTGAATGTAGCTGAGTTGTCGATCAATGTTGTCAATGCGGCACGCAAGTTCTGTGGTGTTCAGTGGTTCGGCGACAGCCTGGATGGTGGGCGATGACTGTGGCACAAAGACCTCAATGATGCGGTCGGCGATCACGGTGAGGTCGTTTAGAGAAAACCTTGGCTGAGCCTTTAAAATTGCTTGGACGTGTGGTGGAAGTTGTCGGAGCCAAATCACTTGCAGCAAAAAACCCGGCACTTCCATGCTGTCCGTAAGAGTATGCATGTGGTGGAGCACCTGTGAAAGTTATCTTTCAGTGAGCTCTGCGAACTTATATGGTGTCACGATCTCTGTTAATCCGGAGATGACAGGCGGCGTACGAGTTCGGTCTTGAGGTGTTCGTACCGATCGGTCACTGGTGGGTGGACGACGATATCATGGACCTCGTTGGTGAATTGGGCAATCAAGTGGGCGACGATGCCATTGTAACGAGCCACCGGATGTGGGATGCAGAGTCAATGAAGGATGGGTCACAACATAAAAAGTAGCGATGGTTTATTAACGTGGTAGCAGCAGCAAGGAAAGTATGCCGATGCTGCACACGAATGGTTAGAGAAACAATCAGGGAAGCGAGCTTGGCAGCTTGTGTCTTATAGCCGCTTGTAGCGACGCCAGTCTCCGGTGAAATTGCGGTGGCACTGTGCCTTACCGAACGCACTTTGCAGCATGCGGCCGAGTCGCGCTGGCTGCACCGGCTTGTTCGCAGCGTGCCGATAACTAGACATATTTACGATGAGCTTGATCTCGCAGTTATTAGTGCACTGTCAGTGTTCTGAACTGTTTCCGGAGGGCTCACTTTCAAGCACGAATGAACTAGGTATAATTAACTTGAGTTCATGCACCTCAGACTCCCATTTTATTCGTTGGTCTTACAAGCAAGGGATAAAAAAACAGCCGCAATTCTGTTTGAAAATCTGCATACCGGGCTTTTAAGGAGGGTAGACGGAAACCGAGCCTATAAGTTCACGTGAGCTCGATAAATCCTGTAAGCATAAAAGGGAAATCAGCTACACCAATCAAGGAAGGCACCTAAATTCAGCTAGCTGTCCCCATAGCTTGATTGCAGGTTCATGTGAGAGTATCTTACACGAGTGTAAAGGTAAAACGCCTTTAAAAGATAATTACCAGAATGACAAACCGCCAAATATGCCTTACAGTCACCGAGTATTGCAAAAATGAGAAAGTGGTAAAGAGTTAGTGTGTGTCTCAGTGCTCTGCAATGCATGCCAATAATCACGCAGGGTGTTTTCGGGGTGGTACGGTTCATTCCTAGGACGTGTGGCAGCTTGTGTACTAGGGGGACGGGAAAGCGTTTGAAAGGAAGGCCACTGTGATGCCCGTCGCATGTAACGAATATTGAAGGAGGCACTTTGGCTTAGCATAGTTACTGATGCAGAAGAAATTAGCTCGGAAGGAACATATCCTGCAAAACAATTTTCGAAAGCACCAAGTCTTTGTTCATATCGATCAGCCAGGCAAAAAGCAAGATTGCTGAAGCCTATCAAAATATAAAAATTGGTGATAAGTGACTGGTGATAGCACACCAACCCCACCGCGTTATTGCCCGAACAACTTGCTTTCTTAGAAAGTCCCTTGTAAAATCATTATTTACTTTTTGTGTGTGTTGCATTTTGTTGTGTTGGTAATTCATTGGGTTTCAAGAAAAAACTTCAAGCGACCGCAATTAGTTTTCACAAGAGGTCTAGATATGATAATTATCACTTTTAATTCCACCGCCTGAAAGATTACTTCGGTTAATTGACGTTTTTACGTAGTGCCACAATTCATTCCTCGTGTACTTTCCTGTCATTTTTTGTCGAACAAATAATCTGTTAAGTTTTCTTTAGGTGATATTACATGTTCATTCTTTATTCATTTGGCCCCGCCGCGGTGGTCTAGCGGCTAAGGTACTCAGCTGCTGATCCACCGGTCGCAAGATCAAGTCCCAACTGCAGCGGCTGCATATTCGATGGAGGCGAAAATGTTGTAGGCCCGTGTGCTCAGATTTGAGTGCACGTTATAGAACCCTAGGTGGCCGAAATTTGTGGAACCCTCCACTACGGCGTCTCTCATAATCACATGGTGATCTTGATATGTGAAACCCCACATACCAACATTCAATCTTTTCACATTGGTTCAAATTATTTGTTGAGTGAAAACAGGGCTTTTTAAACTGTCTTTTTTTTGTTGCTTCGCGAGCGAAATGTTCAGCAACATCAATCCTACGTTTTTTTGTCGTTCCTTAGCCGCTATAGTAGCTGAAGTAATATGGAAGCAATCTATTCACAGCAAAACAGTTAGAACTAAACAGACATACTAGGTTTGGTCCTATGCCCTAATTCCTGGCTAAAACGTTTTTTTTTTGCTAACCAGGCAAAAAAATAAGGACAGTTGGCAATATACGCACTTGCTCGTTTCTGCGTTTTCTCCCTCACGTACTCGTCTTTTGGCGCAGTGTACGAACGTGTAACAGCAATGAACCAACTAGTCTGCCAGAACGTTTGACACAAGTTAGTAAAAATTACATAATATATAAAGCCACTGTTTTAATAAACATATGTCGGCACGATGCAACGGTGCACACTCTCATTGCCCACGCGTACTTTACCCCGCGTTGAGGGGGCTGGGTGGACACCCACACGTGCGCTCGCTTATCTCTTGGTGGGGACGATAGCACGCCTTGGGCTTTCACCAGAGCAATTCTGTCGTAGTTACCGAGTGCACAAAGATCACTGCACTCATTGCACAGTCTTCGTTTGCAAAAATGGCGCGCTTTTCAGATATAGCGAAGTAACAACTGTGACGCTTATTCGCGTTCATCTGTACCTGCAGTGTGAGTAGGTTTTGGGCGTCATTTGTGCGTGAGAAACGCGGGGAACACTTCCATCTGCTTGACATTCTTCGCGCTACTTTTCAAATTGTTGTCATCACGTTCATTGCTCCGCCTTTGCGGCAGAGCTGCGACTTTTCTTTTTGTTTTCCAGCGCCCGCAAGCTTGCTATTTTCTGAGTGCAATGGCGTATGTCAATCTGCGTATGTTTTAGATGAAAATAGCGTACTGTACAAACACAAAAATCTCTAGCCCTCTGCAATATTAAAGACAATTATTGTGAAAACGTGAGGGGACGAGCTGCATTTTTTGCTTATCAATTGTGGCTTGCACCCACTGCGGAGAATGGGTGAAAAAATGAGCGCTTGTATAAATTGTTATCAAAGTTAGGAATAGGGTAGTTTATATATTGGAATTATTTCAGATGGTATGAGAAACTGTGCTGCTTGATGAAAGTACTGTTTACTCTTCATATTTCTTTTGCATTACACTCGAAGGATTACATGCTTCTTGATCACTAGTAGATGTAGGCATGAACTGCTTGGTCTTTACTTTGAATATACATTCTTTCTATGAATGATAACGTAAAAGAGTGAGCAGTCTTGGAAAGTTCTGTATGAAAGTTTGTTGTTCCAATAAATCTTCAGTCGACAGTCAGTGCTTATTCTGTGTACAGTTCTCATGGAAAATATCTACCTCCTCCACCATGTATGATTATGAACGCCCCTAAATGTACATCATCCTGTCTGTAATTTGCCAGAGTGTTCGGTTTCACGACATGCAGGGCGCTTCTGGCTGAGCGTTTGTGTCTAATTGCACTTTGCTAAAGTAGCTTGGCTTGGTAAAACTTCAAATACTTATTGTGTAACAAAAGAGACAGAGAAGCGAAAAGGTAGAGAGAGGTTGACCAGGCAAAAAATTGGTTGACTGCCCTGCACACTCAGTTGAAAATGTGGAATGTTGCATAAATTAGGAGAACAAAGGAATTCGGCAAAATAATCAACCACTACTATGAACACACGGATTACGAACACGCGCTAGTAGTTCATTTGTTCCGGCAGCTCGAGCCAGTCTGTCAAAGAGAACACTTAGTGGTCACAAAGAAAAACTAGACGAGTCTTATACCTCGTATATCGAGGATGTTCTCTCTTTGTGTCGACAGGTCAACGCCTCCAAGACCAAGACAGACAGAAGTGTGATATCTGCTCAGAGACACAGGGCCTGTCGTGTTCAATGCTTTGGTCGTAAAGGATCCAAGTACCGTTGCTGACATCGTAGCAATGTGCCAGCGCCTGGACGAGCTCGAATCCACACAGATGCAGCTGCACAACTCTCCTGCAGCCATCGCTGACAATCCTACTGCTGACCCCTCGTTACGAGCCATGATCCGCACCATGATACGGGAGGAACTGCAGTCACTAGGGTTTCCCGCGCGTCAGATTTCTTCTGACACCTCCAGTACAAATTTACGGGACGTCGCCAAGGAGGAGTTGGCGGCTATGACGGGTAATGCGTTCAAGGATTCTCACGTCTCTAAAGCCCTACTAACTTACGCGCAAGTCGCCGGAGTTACTGCAGCCTTCGTTCCACCTATACCGCCGACGTTGACGCCAGTCCATCTGGCGTCCCTGGCACCCAGCACGCAAAACCAGCTTTACTATGAACGACCGACGCCAGCACACCTGGCTTCCACAGTCCTCAGCCCGAACACCCCACCCTAATATCAATCATGGCGCCCGACGAGACATCATGGACACATCGCACGTGTCTGTCACAAGCGTCAGCGAGACGAGCATCATAGGTTTGACACTTACGAACGGGATGACTATGCCACAGCAACCACTTTCCAGCACCGTCCTTACGCTACGCTTCACGGTCGCTCTTCCTCGCCATCAATAACTCCTGAAATGGCTCCTCGCTACCATGGTGCCATTCCCTCTCGCCATTCCCTCTCCATCCCTCTACGTCACCACTACGACCAGCCTCACAGTTCACCAACCTTCGCCCGGAAAACTAAATTACGCAGCTTCTGGGGAGAAAGCTGCATTTAGCAAAGTAAAAAAAAATCCTCCAGAACGTCCTCATAAATATATATCTGTCTCAGTGGAAGGCATAGAATTGGAAGCATTAATAAACACTGGTGCTAGTTTCTCAGTCATTCACAGAGATTTGTGTGCACGTCTCCGCAAAAATCGCTACGCCCTACGATGGACTTACGTTGCTCGCAGCTCAAGAGCACGCCATCCGACCTTCCGCTATGTGCACGGTTCATGTCTACATTGATGGACTTCTCTATTATGCGCAATTTGCACTGCTTAGTTCGTGTACTCAACAGATAATATTAGAATGGGACTTTCTTTTAACGGCGTCCACGTTCATTGCTGGCGGCAACGTGTCCTACACATGAACAATGCTGCTTATTCGCTTCACGCAGATGACGCACCACTAAGTTTTATGCTTCAGAAGACACTGAGCTACCTCCGCACAGTCAGGGAATCGTTACACTTCAGTCTGATGTCATTGACTACGGCGATGTGCTCGTACAACCCTCCGTACGTTGTGTCACTAAAGGAGTAGCCTTCGCATCAGGTCTGGTACGTTTCGACGATAACTTCGCATTCGTTTGCAAACAAACCTGACGCCCGAAAAAACTCTGGTTCTGAAGAGCCTAACGATGGCTTGCGTCACTTAACCGGAGCGTTTCTTTCTGGTAACTTTTCAAAACGCTTCTCCTGAAGATCTCTCGGTTGCCCGTTTCCCATCCACCTCCAGCCTCAAAACTACCCTCAGCACTGTCCTTACCCCTTGGCCCACTCAACAACTGATTGCTTTGCTGACAACGCAGAAGCTTTGTTTGGCGTCGATTCATCCGTATTGGCACAGATGCGCGTCGCCGCACATCGCATCGAGAGTGAGGGTATGTCAATCGTTGGTCGTCGGCCGTATCGCGTATCAGTAGCTGAGCGGAAGGTTATTGAAAAAAATGTCGACGGCATGTTGAGATGGAACATAATACGCCCCTCTGCTAGCCCTTGGTCATTACCTGCCGTCTTAGTTCGAAAAAAAGACGGTTCTGTGCGCTTCTGCGTAGATTACTGGGTGCTAAACAAGATCAACCGCAAGAATGTATAGCCTATGCCACGTATAGATGACGCCTTGGATTCGCTACAAAGATCTCAATGTTTCTCGACTCTCGATCAACGTTCGGGATACTGGCGCAAACCAATGCACGAGGACGATAAAGAAAAGAAAGCATTTTCGACACAAGACGAGCATTACGTGTTCAATGTAATGCCCCTCGGCCTCTGCAACGCACCCGCAACATTCTAACGCATGATTGACACCATTTCGCATGGCTTGAAGTGGAAAACTTGCCTGTGCTGTTTGGACGACATCAATGTTTTCTCGTCAGCCTTCTCTCGACACTTACACCATTTAGACGAAGTCCTCATGTGCCTTAGTACGGCTGGGCTTTAGCTGAACACGAAAAAGTGCCGTTTTGCCAGCAAGACAAGTAAGGTCTTAGGCCACAATGTGAGTAAGGATGGCATTCATCTCGGTCCCGATAAAATACCGGCTGTTCTTCATTTTCCCCGTTCTAAATGGACCAATCACTTACGCAGTTTTCTTGGCCTGGCTTCATACTTCCACCGATTCATACCAGACTTTGCCTCGATAGTGGCACCTTTGCACAAATTACTCGCTCCCGGTGTTCGCTTTGAGTGGTCTCGTGCCTGTGAATAAGCGCTTAGCCATCTGAAAAACGCCCTCACATCTGAACCAGTACTTCGTCATTTCGATGAAAAAGCACCAACACTCCTGCATACTGACGCTAGCAGTCATGGAATCAGAGGTATTTTACTGCAGCGTGATTAATCATCACGTGAAAGGGTCGTTGCATATGCAAGCCGCGTTGTGATCAACACTGAAAAAAATTACACCTATATTTTTTCGCACAAACAACACCAATACTCACCCCTTGTCATAGAGATAACGGAGTGGAACGCTCTGCCTGCCAGCATTGTAACGATACCCAGCAATCATCTTTCATGTCTGCATTATTTGCGTTCCTTGAATATGTTGGACAATCTTAGGCATTGCTGTAAAACGTGTCGTGCAGCTTTTTCAATGTGCTCACTCAGTGCGAAAACCTTGCTGTGTTATTTCTTGCTTGGTTGACAAACTGTGCATCCTGAGCATGTTTTTTTGTCTTCCTTTCTTGTTAAAAAGTGCTTTTTTCACTGATTACTGTATGAAACACCCCTTATGTAATACCCTAGAGGCCCTTAAGGTATATCAATAAATAAATAAATAAATAAATAAATAACTGAACAGGATTGTTTAGCTGTCGTGTGGTCAATGCAGAAATTTAGACCTTATCTACATGGCCGTCATTTTACCATAGTTACAGACCATCATGTCTTATGTTGGCTTTCCACACTAAAGGATTTGTAAGGACACTTTGGTCGATGGATTATACGTCTTCAAGAATACGACTTCACTATTACCTACAAGTGCGGTAAAAAGCCCGAGAGCAGATGCGCTTTCTCGCTGCCCACTTCCTACGGCACCGTCCACTGCTTTCTCTACTAAGTTCAGTGATGAACGCTTGGATAGTTTTTCCACATCGGTTTCGTCCTTAGCCGCCATTGACAAGATCCCTCCTAACGATCACGGCTCCATCATAACGCATCAACTGACTGACGCTTACTGTAGACGCATCATAGATCACCTTCAGGAGAAATGGCGACTGCCTAATGCCCGCCTTCGGCGTCAGCTCAGGCATTTCAAGCTCGATAACCGCGTTTTTCACCATCTGATCTATCATCCGGATGGTCAACGCTGGGTGCCCGTTCTGTCTCGTTTTCTTCGAGGTGATATTCTGAAGGCCTGCCGCGACGACCTGACTGCTGGTCACTTTGGTTTTCAGAAAACGTACGATCGCTATAAAGGTTGTTTCTACTCGCCAGGGATGTCCGCCAGCGTAGCAGCGTACGTCGCCTCCTGCAACTTTTGTCAGCGCCGAAGGCTTCCGACATCACCTCAATCCGGAGAACTGCAACCACTTCCATGTCCGTCGGCACTATTTGAAGTCGTTGACATTGATCTATATGGTCCCCCTCCTTCGCCTTCCAGTAGCTATCGACGGATAGTGACAGCTGTCGACCACTTGACACGCTACACTGAAACGTCCTGTGTGAGTTCGGCTTCCGCTTCTGACGTGGCCACTTTTATGCTTGAAGCCTTGATCTCGCGTCGTTGTGCTCCTCGTGTCATCTTGAGTGACCGTGGAAATGCTTTGCTTTCGCAAATCGTGGAGGAATTGCTAAAAGCCTCCAGCGCCAGCCGCAAGACAACCTCCACCTATCACCCCCAAACTAACAGGCTCACTGAGCACTTTCATTGCACTTTGTCCGACATGATAGCCATGTACATTTAGCCATACCAAACCAACTGGGGTGTGATTTTGCCGTTTGTAACATTTGGTTATAATACCGCCGTGCAATGCAACACTGGGCGCTCGCCGATCTACCTTGTCTACGGCTGATCACCATCTTCCTTTCTGGACGTCTCGTTCTTGACAGCCACGGTTACACCATCTCCACCCTCCTGCGAACAATATGTGTCCCGCCTCCATCACTGCCACCAGCTTGCCAGACTCAACACTCAGGAGAAACAAGCCCGTAAAAATCTGCATGACGCAACCCACACCATTGTGGCCTTCCACCCCGCGACAAGGTGCCACCTCGGACACCAGTTCCCACTCCTGGCTTGTGCGACAAATTTCAGTTTCGTTTCCTCGGCTTATACACAGTCTTAGAGCAGACCTCACCCATTAATTATCGCGTTGATTTTATTATTGCTCCAAGTGACCGGTGCTGTCGTGGTACCGAGGTGGCGCATTTCTCGCGTATGAAGCCTTTCGCAAGGCGTTCTCCGTATTTATAAGTTGCAGCCAGGATGGCCGCTCTCGTGCGCGGGAAATTAATGATAATGATGATGCTCCTTGGATCATTGGCGCCTACCCACTCTGTGGGATCGGCCATGAGTTGGGGGGATCATGCATACTAAATTTATTAATGTATTTAGTGAGAGCTAAAATAATTTTGAGATGATTTTTTAATGTAACGTAAGGCATGAATAATTGTAACTTTAAGTCGCACTGTTTTTTGTAATCTCTCCGAGACTGGAGATCTTTTGACTTGGAAGGCTGGATAAAGAATTGTTCGTAGTTGATAAACCTACAAAATCTATTCGAGTCGCATATAAACTTTTCGACAACTTTGAAAATATTCCTGTCCGAGTACCCCAGTGCAACCCAAATGATAGCAGAACGACGGACGTAACCGGTAGACCACACTGCTGTAATATAGTTTTGATACGTTTTGTGTGTAAGGAAAAGCGTCGGAAGCTCAACAAGAAGTGTTCAATAGTTTCGAGTTCGTTGCAATATGAGCAATAAGGGGAGACCTCCAAACCTGCTTTGTGCATGTAAAAAATTAGATTTGGAATTCTACAAAGCATTCAGGTTATTGCAACTTCAGCTCGTCTTGCTACACGCCATTTTCTGCTCCAAGGGAACTGTGGGTGTAGAAAGTGCGGTGATGAATGGAGACTTCAAGTAAACACAGACAACGAAAACTTTCTGAACCTTGCCGCAGTAACGAACGCCGAAACAGGAAGGAGAGAGAGAACCGGACCTGTCAGAAAAGCTTTCGCCAGAGAGTCTGCAATTTCATTGAGTGTCCCGGCACCCAAATTAATCACAAGTTTCGGTAATGACGAGGAACAAGTAGTCGCCATAATCTTAGAACCTCCGAATCTGTTGAAGCAGTTAGTGCCGAACACAACGACAATGAATTTGTAACTATGGCTACACAAGCAATGGTTAAAGGAATTTTACGTAGGGCTAATACAACAGCTAAGAACTCGGCGGAAAATATTTGAGTGTAATCAGGAAGACTAACAGAAAACGACCAGTCATGTTGTGTAGAAAACAATTCCACTCCGGTCTTTACTTCACACTTCAAAGCATGAGTTTCTATCACAACCGTAGAACCAATTTGATTTAGGTGCTCTTGAAAAATGCTATTCAAAAGATTAGTAGGTAGTAAGTTCGCAAGGTTAGGAAATATATCGTCATAAGATATGGCTAATTCACTGAACCTCCCACTCATAGGCACTATATCATTAAGTTTTACCTGCAATGGGTCCAAAAGCTTCTGCGTAACGATTACCTGAAGGGTATGAAAGCGAGGCCATGTTATATGCTGGATCAGTGATAAATATATTTTTTTCTTGTCTTATCGGTGAGTCACAGACTCTTAAGAATCTTTGAATTATTAATAGTTCGAATATAACAGGTAAAGAAGGAATTCGTGATTCCTTATGTAGAACAGAGTTTGCTACAAATTTGGGTAACCCCAGGCACTAGCGAAGTGCTTGGTGCTCAATTAGAACTAACGAAGGTATCTTCCACGCAGGTACGTCAGAAAATAAGACACACCGAAACTTCAGTATAGGGCGTATGTACATCCAGTAAATTATTATTAAGGCGTCTGTACGCATGCCCCATCGACTGTTACTAAACCTTCTGAGTAGATCAAACGCACGTGACGCTTTAGTCACTGTGTGTTCAATATGCATCCTCCAGTGGACCTTGGCATCATAGATGATTCCGAGGTACCCGAGTGTTTGCACTTGGGGAATATCTATTTGGTAGAATGAGAGTGATATATTTATATTGTCTTGCGGGGATAATGCTAGAACTGCATATTTTTGTACATTATTAGGTAGACAAATGCCGTCTAGCGAAGCTTCCAAGGTAGGTAAGTATCCCTGTAAAAGAGTATAAAGTGATTTTATGTCATCCGCAGATGCAAAGAATGCTATGTCATTCGCTTAAATATACATGTTCACTCTCTGATAACAAGGAATGGGGCTAAGCAAGATATTCAAGAGTAGCGGGGACGAAACCGCTCCTTAGGGAACACCTTGTGTTTGTCTGAATTTCTCTGTTGATATTCCACCTTGTAAACTGTAAAACTTCCTGTCCAGCAAGAACTCAGTCGTCCGCGCAACAAAAAAGTCAGGCAAGTCAATCTCTGTCATCCTTTTTAGTAAACTATCTCAGGCTTCAGAGATATCTAGTGTAACTAATGCTGCATACTGTTTCTGCCGTGCTAGCTGGATTCTGATCTCCAAATCAACGTGATCACACCAGATAGACATTCCTGTTCTAAAACGCATTTGACAGAAACTTGATAATTTGTTCACAGTAGCAAATTTAGTTATCTGAGCATGTAAAAGCCTCTCAATTTATTTTACGAAATTGGATGTTAGCGAAGTCGATCGAATGTTGTCTATAGTAAGTCTCTTGTTCTTATATTCAAGCAGGAGTATCATTTAGCTACCTTCCACACAGAAGGAATCCAAAAGTGTTTTATAAAATAATTTATGGTATCCAATAACACATTCAGAGCAACATTCAAGAAGATTTTCCGCATCTTCGAAGTGATACCATCAGAGCCTGATGCTGCCGTTGGTAGACGTGCTATAACTGACGAGAGGACCTACAATGATATATCATCAGTATTTTCGAGAGTGTCTTGCCTCCAAAGAGGTGAACGAATGTAGGTAAAAAATGTAGCCTCCAAACCCCTGGCCATTGCCCCTAGTGAGTCTTCTATTTCTTGGGTAGTATGCACTATTGATTCTGCATTTAAGGTACGTAGAATTAATACCAAAACGATGCGCTTTTATTGTTTTATTTGGAAAAGAGCTCAAAATGGCGAACGTTATTTTCATCTTTTGCGTTCGTGATAGTACGCTTGAAACTCACTGCAATGAAGCTGTAGTTGTTCCAGTGACTACGGGACTGATTATGCATGAGTTGCTTCCACGCTGCTTTCCGGCGTTTGTAGTCCCTCTAGCAGTCGTCATTCCACCAAATATTAGCTGTAGGGTCTTTCCTTCCTTGTATCTTGAACTCCGACCTCTTACAAGCAGAGTCAAGAATATTGCAAAGATTACCTTCACTACTTGCACGTTCAGCCAAAGCTGTGAAAGTTGCCCGCTAATTCATTTAAACCTGATTTCACCAATAAATTAACAAACTAGACGCTTTGCAATATACTGTGATACGTGGATCTCAAATATTACAGGAATGTGGTCGCTAATCGAACCAGTGTCGACAATCTCCCAGGACAACGCCTGAAGTCCTGGACCCGAAAAGGTAAGATCTAGCACCGAGTGGGATTGGCCCCGTAAAAATGTTAATGATCCAGTGTTGTGACAGGTGAAACTGTTCAATGCTGCTTTGTCCCATGGGCGTTTTCTATTCTGATCCGTTCTAAATCCCCATAATGTATGATGAGAGTTGAAATCTCCAGCTGGCACAACCTTTTTTCCACAGTTTATAAGAACTGAATCTAGTGACTATTTAGCACACCAAAAGAAAAATATGCATTAACCAGGGGAAGTTTGGCCCCTCCTGGAAGAGTTAGCTCTACTGCTTATATCTCACTTTCTGTAGACATTGGCTGAAAGGATAGCCTTGCTTTATGGCAGAATTTATTGAAGAGAAGAGTGAGTAAACCATTTCCTCTGGATAGACAATCTAACTGTATGGTCTGTAATCACGCGGACTAAAGAATTCATGAGAAGATAACCAAGTTTCTTGTAATATGATAGCATCTGCATAAATCGGAGGAATAAAACGTTGAGATCAGTAAAAGCAGCAAATACGGATCGACAGTTCCGCTGCAGCACTCTCATCTATCTTCCGGTGACAAAAGAACCGTAGAGGCTACAGCCTCCTCTAAAATGTTAGCTGTACTCTTGATCTGAGTAGAGCTTTCTTTGATTTATAGTTAGTACAGGTAATGGAAACCTTTAGCGGAGGCCCCCTTCATTTCTGTGCACGCGGGTCGACAACCATGCTTGCGCATTCCTGTAAATCTGCATGGAAGATTTGTGAGTCTGATGAGCTACCACCCTTTGCATACAAGCTGGAACTAGGACCCTCATTCGAGTGCCTCGTCTAAACATCGTCTACAGCATTTCCGCCTCCATCCGAAATTCAGCCGCTGCAGCTAGGATTTAATCCCGCGACTTGCGGGTTAGCAGCCGAGTACCTTAGCCACTACACCACTGCTGGGGGCCTGAACATCGTCTACTTGTGAGGAAACAATTCTTTGGCTGTTACCCACTGGCGGAACACTACCCACTTGTGGCAAAAGCCCCATTTCGGACGCTAATAACCCACTAATGCTTTCGGACAGTCTCTACGACAGGTTTCATCAATTTCGCCAAAGCTTCTTTGACCGATTCTGCGATCACTTGCGAACTATTCACCTGAATCATTGCCCCGTGACGTGCAGTTACGCTAGCATAACTATGCTCTCTTTCTTTTATAGCTGAAACAGCCTCCTTGCGTGAGCATCGCTATTTGTCCGTCATCTCTAAGGCTGGTATCACTTGGTTTCTAACTGGGCATGCACGGTTATCAGCCTTGTGTGTACCTCCACACAGGCAGCGTTTGAGGACTTGAGCAGAGCAGTCATCCGGGAAGTGACCCTCACCACAAGAACAACAACGTAAAGCAGATTTGCAACCTCCCATACTTTGGCCATAGCGCCAGCAGTTGCGACATTGTAATGGACGTGAGGCAAGCGGGTCTACTCTAAAAATCAAAGGCCACACTTGTATTTCCGAAAGGCATGACATACCGGTAAATGTGGCTATCACCGACTCAGTGGGGACCCGTTGTTTATCGACTGTTCTGTAGCACCGGTATATAGCTATCGCACCAGCGGCGCAAAGCTTCTCGAGTGTCTCTTCTGGGCTTAATCTTACTATCTACTCCGCGAACGATCCCCTTGGTGCATGCAAGGTGTGGTGGGATGAAAGCATTCGCTTGCATCGATCCAAATGTTGAGCATTTCAGAAGATTATGCACAAAAGTTTGGTCAGGTGATCTACAAATTATCCCACCTATGCCCAACTGCTGAAGATCAGTATTGTGAAGGTAGTGGCGCATGGCCAACTGGAGCTCAGCTTGCACCGCTTTCGCGTTGGTAGGCCGAATGAATCCTCCATGCAGGGGTACTAGAGCTACAAGAATACTGTGTACACCACCGCAAAAGAACGCTTCAAGTGGCATTTGATCAGGTGGAACAGAGGCCGACCAAAGAGGACGCTGCCTCTGGCCACCTCCTGGAGAATTTGTTGACATCACCTCAGCTAGCAAAGACAAGCTGTAATTGATCACTATCTGACAAGAAAGCGTTGCTACGCTACACTCGCTGGGCGTAACCTCCTTGATTTTGGAAAGGTTTAGCGAGCGTTGAGCCGCAGTGCCATGAATACAGTGAACTAGCATATACCATGAACTCGAGGTGGTTAAAGGTGGGAAGTAAAGGTGGGAAGTTAAAGGTGGGAAGCCGTAAGAAAGTGTGCATGTGCACCTCTCGTTTAGTCCTTGTAATGTCCGCTGGATGACGGTGCTTTTATATGGGGAATATATTTTAGCGAAACTTCGGGGTTGTTTTAAGCTAGACGCATCTGGAGACCGTCCAGGCGAAGAAGCGTGGAAGCGATTCCGCACAGGCAAGCGATGACAAGTCGACACGATGATTTCGGGGAGCACTCATTGGGGGTTTGTTTATTCAATACAACTTGAATTTACATAATGCACTAGGTCGCAAATACAAAACATGGAAAATGGTGGCATACCCCTCGGCTTGCATGACTGGTCTCCGGTGGTGAAATGCGCTGCTGACTCCAGGTCGGCTCACCCCAAAAAGCACCTGAGTCACTGCTTAAATAGGGTTTTCCAGCATTCATGGGTGCGTGTACCAACCAGACAAGCCGAGGATAACCAATCCAACATGAGTTTTCCTGGTCGCCTGAAGCCTGACTCGCGAAAAAACTGTGGCAGCTTCTGGAAACGGGCGCCTTCTCCGAAACTGCCTGAACGCGCTAACAATTGCTCAAATTTTAGTCCCCTTTTTCCCCGGAGTACCGAAGTGGCGGCTTGTTCAATTGAAGTGTGGGGGGCTCAGTGGTTAGAAGGAGAAAGGCACATAACTTCTGCAGTGCCGTCAAAATCACGGCGCGGTGCCTGCTTTGGCGGGAAGCGCACAGTGACCGACCAGATGCAGCCCTTTCGGTTTAGACTTTCATTCTTCCTCGAGGCGCCCTTCCCGAGATAAGTCGTTAAATGACGCTGCTATTAAGAAATCTGGCAAAGTACGAACTCTAGCAGTAGTTGGAAAAGAAGCTTTCCGCGAGATATTGCCTTCGCGACAATATGATGAAAAGAGGCGAGATTGTGGTACTTGGAGTGTTGAATAGATGGACGAACGGGCACTCAGACAGATGCTAGGACGGACGCACGGATGGCTGCATGTACGGATGGTCGCATGGATGGACGCAGGGGCGGATGTTCCTTCTACGGCAAACCTTACGCCACACTTTCCCATGTCCCATTCGGCTGCCCTGCTGATCCTTCCCTGCGGGGACAACCTGTCCACTCAAGCTGGGAGGACTGGGAGGTCCTGCTCTGGTCTGAGAACTCGGTGTTGCAGCTTGCTGCGGTAACTCGCGCTGCCAATGCGATAGCGGAGAGAGGTCTGGCCACTTAGACTTGGTGCGAGACCACGCAGTAGTCCAGCAATTTTGAGGCTGCCCAGACACATTTGGTAATGAAGCTTTTTACCCTGTTCATCAAGTTCCGCCACTCACATGGACATTAGCTATGGACTAGCTATATCTGGTCAATACCGTTTTGTTGTTGACTTTGCAGGTGTGACCGCTAATGAAAACCAACATGTACAACCTCATGACAAAGCGGCCCTCAGAGCATCACTGATCGCAAGTTACTTTTATTGCAAGTTACCAGATTTTGTTGTTGACTGCATATGTATGTACGACAGTGATTCTTTCCTAGAAAAAAATGAAGTCTTGCGCTCCTAAGCACGGGGATGACGATCCAGTTGCAAGTATGAATAAAGAAAAAAGAAGAAAGCATTGTGCTATTGAAATAGTAAAATAAAGAAAAGCAGTACGGTACTATTGCACACGTTAAATTCGATAATGCGATCTCTTGAAGGTGACAGTGGGTTTTCGGTACTTCATGCTCTCATTTGTTGCAAAATCCGCGAACTGCAGCGAAAGGACATTCAAGATTGCTCCATAAAAATTTTAGTGAGATTACATCTTTGATTTGAACCACTTCGTTATTTAACTTGATTTGTTCTTTTTTGACATGTGCAAGTGACACAAACGCCATTGCATTCTCCAAAAAAACTACATATATGCAATGCTGGCTGTGTTTTCTGGTATTCTTTTTCTACCGGAACTACCCAGCTTTGTAATTTGTTCGAGTTGGTAGGCTTTGATTGCTGGAGACATTTCTTGGCAATCTTCTGCATTACAAAGTTAATGTTGGTACTTCACTCTTAGCTTTATTCCAAAGGTTTGTTTTGCTAGTTTTATATTTTTGCGCCCTGTCGATTCGTCTAACTTGACAATGACCTAAAAAAAAAAACGAAGACTAGCGATCTTGAAGAAAGCCTCTTTTTTTACTCACCCATCGGTGCTACAGCAAGAGTGACAACCAAAAGCAGCAGCTGTGCCTTCATGCCAATTTCAAATGGAACGGTGGTTGGCAGGATCCTTGTTGGTTGAGCGTCAGTTCGTGTGATCATCGACAAGCCGCTGTTACTTATAATATTCTCATCTGTCTAACGGGGCGCCTTTTGATTGCATGGAAAAAATCTGTGAGTGACTGATGCGGTGACTCAATCCAGTGCATAGAATACTTTAAAAAAATTTCAAGAAAATAACTGGATAAAAAAGGGGGGGGGGAGCAAATTACGACTCAGCCGCATTCACTTCTTTCACAAGTTATCCGTTCTTTCGATGCTGTGTAGCAACAACCATTCATATATTCGTACATACTACTGACGTCAGAGCACATCAGGGACGTGTGGGTTCTGGTACTGCAAGTACAGTTCGTACGCGTTATTATTGTCCCAATTCGTCTACAGGTGTGCCCTAAGCGTTCTATGGGGAATAATGTAACCACATAAAAGAGCCGGCGTAGCAGCTGGATAACACTAGTGATCATGAAAGTTTTTCAAATTTCCGGCATGAGGAACGTTGTCGGGAACGTTCGTGCGTGCCTAGTGGGTTTAGAAATTGTGCAATAAGGATCGCATGAGCCACGTACAGGTGTTTTTATACTGTTCAGCAGCTGTACACACAAAAAAGCACCCCGCAATGAAGTATATGGTATATGAAGTCATGTTTTATACATCTATATTTCCCTGCTGAGCCTAGAGTACGTTAAAGAGATAAGTCAACTGAAGTATTTCCTTCAAAATAGACTAAAATTTTACATATTTTAGGTGTATAGCTGACGTTAGTTGTAGTGCCCGCAGTTGTATAATGGCACATCTTTATATGAGCTTGCGCTTTTTTTTGGCGTGACGTTCAACGTAATGGGCGCAAATCTTCTCATATATTTCAGGCACATAGGAAAGACTTGGAGCATAGGCCGGCGAAAAATTCAGAGCTAACTTGAACTATGTCACGATATATATATTTCGCGCTTATGGCTCAGTCAGGCTTTTGCACAAAATTTTTTTTTCAACTGTACTGATCCATACCTAGGCTCACTAAAGCGTTTCACTAATGGAAGTACTCGGAATCAAACTCACCAAAATATTACTCACTCGGACTGACTGTGACTCACACTAAATACTCTGTCGGAGTCAGGGTGAAGCTAAGTAAGCCAAGCCGTGAGTCTGTAAGCCTAGAATAGCCGTCTTCGACGATCGTGTCGATGCTCTCAAACTAGCCAATAGCCGCTCTTCAGGTCCATCAGCTGAATGTACTTCATGTCGTGAAGTCGAAACATGACGTCATGTACCTGCGCTACCAAAACGGTGCGTTTACTTCTGATTTTGCCCAGGCGACAATATTCGACGCGTACATGCAGGGGTTCCTCATTTCTTCTTCACGAACACCACGTGAGACGCCCACGCACTTTAGATGGATAAGTGATGTCCTCGCGAAGCGTTGATCGATTTGTTGCCTTTCTGCGTCGTCTTTGCGTCTCGAAGCTCAGTGCCGCCTATGATGGATCGGTCGGGCACTCTATCCTGTTACGATACGATGTTTTGCGACTGGGGTGTGTCGAATGCTTCACGATGTCAAGAAGCGGTTTTTAAACTGCAGACGTAGGTCTTTGAGGTGGTCTTGCTAATACTTTGGAAAGCTCGGGTTGACGTCTTCATCTGGCTGGGAACCTTGGTTCGGTAGCATCGAAAAAGGGGAAAGCACGAACTCATTCGTGTAGGCAAGCCTCGTATTAACGTTGAGGTGCCACTGTGAGTTTAGTTCAAAAGTGTATATTTGCTTTCTTTTTTTGGATACACACTGCATGTAGCTGGCCAACAATTCTTCAGCTTCTGAGCAGTGGTGCCTAATTTCAGGCCAGTATGTAAGCGCGGGCACCTTGCAACTTTACCGGTGGGTGACCTGCGTAGTATTTACGCCTGACGCCGCTGAACTAAGAAAAGGAGAGGAGAGCAACAAAGAGAAATGAACGATGCAAAGCTTTGACAGAAATCCGTCACCCTCACAAAAATGCCGTTCTGTTTTGCCCTACTTCCTCGATCGCCAACCACCCAAGCAGACAACTAACCATCGCAGCTTCCGAGGAAACAGCTGCGCGCATATCAAAAACTACAAGGCCTTTATTTCTACGCGCTAACAAAACAACCGTGCATATTGGTGGTGTACCTGCACAAATGCTCTTGGATATTGGTGCTGCCACATCTTTGATGAGTGGTCAACTACGCCGCAAGTTGAAAAAGCTTAAGCGGCCGATTTCCGACGTCTCTTTCCACACTGCAACTGCGCACGACATTCAACCTTCTGTGGCGTGCACAGCTCGACTCGTCATCCAGCATTTTTTGCATGTAGTCGAAATAATTGTGTTTTTTCCAAGTTCGCACGACCTTGCGCTGACACTTTCTTTGCACTCATCATGCCATTGCTGACTGTTCGCGTGCCGAACCGGAGTTTTCGACGATGTGTGAACTGCCCGTGTGTGAAGCACTGACGTCTGACAAGCCCTCTTGCCTGCCGTTATCTTCTCGAATCACCGTGGCCACGAACACTCACATCCATCCTCTATCGTGCGTTCTTGTGCCACTCTTCAGCGAAGATGCACTATATGTCGGCGCCCTCTATACCCCCTCCGACGCCTCAGGCTCTCGTAAAAGCTTTTTTCTCCCATTTGCAGTTTTCCCCATAAAAAATCACATTGCTCGATATATATAAACAACACACTTCCTTCCCCAGCTATTTTATTCCGTTGCGAAGTCATTGGTCACCTTGAGTAAATTGATTCTGTTTTCTTCAGTCACCTAGCTATTGGCTTGTAATCATCTCTCGTGAGCACCAATACTGCTGACACCGCTCGCACTTTATCTCCCGATTTATTTTTTCATCTATGGACCCTGATCTTCCCGCTGCTCAGCGTACCCAACACCTGGCTGCACTCGATTGCTTCAGGATGTCATTGGGCCATAGCCAACCTTCCTTGGGTCGCACGTCTGCCATGTTCACCACATCAACACCGATACCATGCATCTTTTCGCCAGCGTTCATATCGAGCACGGTGGTACACCGTGCCGAGTTGTACGCCGAGTGTTACGAAAATGTGCTGCACATGGCAGCGAATTCTTGTGTTGCGACCGTGCCATACCGTGCGACCATGCACCCACCGTGTCACTTCGGTCCTCCCGCACGACAACCGGCACACCTCGGCGGGAGGACAGTGCCCCACACCATAGGGTGGTGTTTTTCGCGTTTCCCCTTAACAGTCACGAATTCTATGCGCTGGACAGAGTCATACAGTAACACCGCTGAACTCTGAACAGTCTAGGATTGCCAGCTGCGCATGCTTGCCAACACCCTGTACACATACTCCTTGGCTTATGGCGTTTCCATTTTTTTATTTCATTAGTGTGTTTCATAAAATTCTTTTCTCTACCCCTGACGCGTCCTTGCAAACCCTTTCTCGTCCGTCAGTCGCAACCCACGCGAAGAATGTCCACAACCATCACGACTGCGTTTCTAACGCGTGACGGATTGAACGAGTTAAACGGAAAGCCTTTCGACCTCTGCAAGGAGCTCGCCACCTTCCAATGTTCCATGGACAACATCCTCAGAGGTTTGAAATTGAACACATGCCTAGGCTAGTTGTATGACACCGTCGTTTCTCAAAGGAATTCGACTTCCACCCGACTCCCACGGCGTCATGACTTGTCATACGGACTCTGGACTGCAGCTGAACTCCAAGAAATGCCACTTCACCATCCGCCAGCTTACCATCTTTGGGCATATTGTGAGCAAGCATGGCGTCCGTCCCAATCCGGCCAAGCTTCGCGCTCCCACCACTTTGATCCGGATGCTCCAACGGAAATCCACGCAACCACTAGTGGACTACGCCTCAGCGCTATTCCAGTCCAGCATAAGTGTGGTTTTGATGAGTATACGTTGTTTCATGCGCTTTTCGCACCCTGACTAAGGCGGAACCGAGCTACCGAGTCAAGGAAAAATAATGTATTGCCATTGTTTGGGTAATCGCAAAATTCTGACCTTACATATATGGCCGCCCATTTCACGTCATAACTGATCACCACACATTGTGTTCGTTACCGTCATTGAAAGATCCATCTGGTCACTAACTTGCTGGTCGCTACGTTTTCCAGATTACGACATCCGTGTAGCTTATCGGGCAGGCCGTAAGCATTCGGACGCTGAAGCTCTTTCTCACTTGCCACTTCCCCACGATTATGTTACAGCGTCTATTTCCAGCTGCGAATATTCTTCACTCTAACAAGCCGAGATGTCGTCTGAGCAACGCCAGAATCCATGGATAGCATCTGTCCTAAAGTAATTGTCTCAGATGTCTCCACGTATCAACCACCGTTCCTTTCAACTAACTGCTTGCCACTTTACAATCTCTGGCGGCCTTCTGTACCGGCAAAACTACTTATCCGAGGGCCGCAATGGGTTGCTGGTAATCCCTCGTCACCTACGTTCTGTAGTGAATAAAAAAGACGTTGATACCATCAGGTCAGCTATCATCAACACAAGAAAAAGGCACGAGAACGGTGATCAAGCACCGTCATCTGGGTCCGCCTGCGTTCCTTTAGAGCTACAACCCGCTTGCTCAGTCCTTCAATAAACCCCCTTTACATAAGGTGGATCGTGCTGGGTAACTACAGCACCTACACCCTGGAACTCCAATCCCGCACCCTGCCGTCGACCATTCAAGTTGACGCTGGCCAACAGACAGCACCTGTCGCAGCCGCTACTTGCCCCGGCCCGGTTCACAAGCGAGACCCCCCGATCTTTTCAGGCGCCGAAGACCAGGACGTCGAGGACTGGCTGTCGTCCTACGAAAAAGTCAGAGGACCAAACAGGTGGGATGACGCTGCTAAGTTGATCACAGTCAACTTTTACTTGGCTAATGTGGCGAAACTGTGGTACACAAACCACGAATCCGAGTTCGAAAACTGGGCCACTTTCAAGCAAGCAATATCCTCGGTTTTCGGTCGCCCTGCTGTGCGGAAGTTGTGCGCCGAACAACGCCTGCGCCAACGCCTGCACTGTTGATGCCGCAATGAGCGAAAGTGCCAAGATCCAGCAAATTATGAAAGGTGTTGATGACGACGTATTTCAAATGCTCCTTGCGAAGTCTCCTGGCAAGGTGTCTGAAGTGGTAACTCTGTGCCAGAACTACGACGAATTGCGACGGCAACGAACTCTCACCCGTCGTTCATTTCAGCCTAACTAACCACTCGCTGCACTGGACGTCGTACCTGACCACTCCCGCCTTCTAGCACAAATGAAAAACTTTGTGCGTGAGGAGGTCGCACGTCAGCTTTCCCTCGTGCCGTTTGTCAGCGCCAAGAGCTCCCACAGCAGCAGCAAGAGCAACCACCGACACCGTTAGCTCCCATGCTCCGACATGCACTTCAGGACCAGATTGCCGAGGCTATGCCAGTGTCTTTTCAGCAGCAAGTTGTCGCCGCGCCTCTTACTTATGCTGACGCAGTAAAGAGGCAGCAGCCACACCAGCCCTCGCCGTTCAATGGACTGCCGCATGTCACCGCTCCTACTCAGTCTTCCGTCGCATGGGCTCCTCCCCTCGCTACCACAGCCTCGACTCAGTCGTATGCCACGTGGGCGGCATACGGCTGAGTAATTTCTGGCGAATGCGCGATAACCGGTCGATCTCTTTTGCGTGCAGTGGCCCTGGCCATATCTCCCAATTCTGCCGTCGTTGCGTGCCTGCCTACACAGACGTCCGACCACGAAGCAACTACATGGCCCGACCCCCTTTTGGTTATGAAAGTTCGGATCGTCAGTCAAACACGTCTTCCCGTGACTATCCGGCAACTTCGTCTCGTCGCTCACCTTCACCCAATCGACGCTCCTTGTCACCCATGTGTCCACGACCAGCCCCTCAAAATGAGGAAAACTAGCCGTCGCATTTCAAGGGACAAGAACTGCGCTATCGAAATGTTCAAGTCCTCGCACCTTGCCGTCAAATATCGTCAAAGTTTTTGTAGACGGCGCCCATGCATACCTCTTGTAGATACTGGTGCCGCTGTGTCTGTTATAGACGCCAAACTTTGCCGTAAGTTCCGAAAGGTGCCCACGCCACTCGATATGATGTCCTTACGTGCAGCAAATGGAGACCCTGTTCGACCTATAGCCGCCTGCACTTCCCGACTTACAATTGTGGAGGACCACTACATTGTTGAGTTTATCGTCCTTTCCTCGTGCTCTCATGACATCATACTTGGCTGGGATTTCCTATCGCGTAATCGTGCCGTTATTGATTGTGCCCGTTCTGAACTTGAACTGCTTCCGTTGTTCGACCAGCCCTACGACCACACTAACCAAGCCGCGCACAAGCTAGTTGTCAAAGAGGACACTGACATTCCACCGACAACAGCTGTTTTGCCCCCTGTGGTCTCCGACGGCAGGCGTGATGAAGTAGCATTTTTTGAGCCATCAAGCCTCTTTCTAAATCGGAAACCACTTCTACTCCCTTATTCAGCCCTCTCAATTTCTAATGGAGCCAGTGCTCTCAGCCTTACCAATCCCTTTTCGCATGCCGTCAAACTGTTTAACGGCGAGTCTCTTGGATGCGTACAGCCCATTGATAACGGACAAATTTTCACCGTGCCGCAAGAATCATCCCAAAGTGACCTCGCCGCCGTCAGTGCTCTTAACCACTCTGATCTACAGGCTTCGAAAGTGTTCGATTCGGCGATCGCAGACGGACTGTCACCATCTGAACGATCTGAACTCCTCCAATTGCTGTACCAGTACCACGAATCTTTCTATGTTGTTCAACCTTCACTTGGCCGCAATTCTACCACTCTACAATACATCAATACCGGCCCTTATGCGCCACTACGACAGCAACCATATCGTGTTTCTGCGGCGGAACACCAAGTTATTTCCCAAGAGGTGAACGATAGGCTGCAACGCGGCGTCATTCAACCTTCACAAAGTCCATGGGTCTCACCTGTAGTGCTCGTTAAAAAAAGGATGGTTCCGTTGGCTTCTGCGTGGATTACCGGCGCCTAAATAAGATCACTCGAAAAGACGTGTAGCCTTTACCCAAGATTGAAGATGCCCTTGATACTTTACTAGGTGCCGAATTTTTTTCATGATTAGATTTGCGCTAAGGGTACTGGCAGGTCCCCCTTGCAGATGCCGATCGACCAAAAACTGCCTTCCTGACACCGGACGGTCTGTATGAGTTTATAGTCATGCCCTTCGGCCTCTGCAATGCGCCTGCCACCTTCGAGCGCATGATGGACTCGGTTCTTCACGGTTTGAAATGGCAAATCTGTCTCTGCTATCTCGACGACATTGTCGTCTTTGCGCCAGACTTTGGTACACATCTCGAGCGCCTGAAACACGTCTTCACGTGCCTGAAAAATGCTCAGCTCTAACTCTACCTCAAGAAGTGTCACTTTGCTGCTCGGCAACTTACGATTCTTGGGTACGTCGTATCAAAGGACGGTATATACTTCCAGACCCGGCTAAGTTACGTGCTGTCGCCGACTTCCCCAAACCAACGACTGTGAAGCAGTTACGGAGCTTCGTGGGGTTAGGCTCCTACTTTCGCCGGTTTGTGCGCAACGTCGCCTCTATCATTGCGCCTGTGACCGAACTTATAGGCAGCACCACTGATATTTCGTCATGGTCTTCTGAGTGTGACCAAGCCTTCTGTACCCTTCGTCGTCTCCTCTCTTCGCCACCAATACTGTGTCACTACGATCCTACGGCAGCAACTGAGGTCCACACCGACACCAGTGGTGTCGGCCTCGGTGCGGTTCTCGCGCAACGTAAGCCTGGATTCGCCTAATATGTTGTCGGCTACGCCAGCAGAACTCTCACCAAGGCTGAATCAAACTACAGCGTCACCGAGAAGGAATGCTTGGCGATCGTTTGGGCGCTTGTGAAGTTCCGCCCATACATTTAATGCCGTGCTTTTGATGCCGGACCACCACGCATTATGCTGGTTATCTTCGCTTAAGGACCCATCGGGTCGTCTTGCCCGTTGGGCTCTTCGGCTTCAGGAATATGACATTCACGTTGTATATCGTTCCGGCCACAAGCATGCCGATGCTGATGCACTGTCACGATCTCCCCTATTCCCGGACATTGCGTCTGTTTCTTCGGACAACACGTTGTCACCTCTTGACGAGGACACCATCTCTTCTTCACAACGCAATGACCTATGGATCGCTTCGCTTCTTGACGCGTTATCCGAGGCACCGACACTTCCAACCACTCGAACCCTGCGCCGACAGGTTCCGCACTTCAGTATTCGGGATGGCCTTTTGTACCGGCGCAACTATTCAGCAGATGGTAGGAAATGGCTACTAGTCATTCCCCAAACGCTGCGCTCTACCATCTGCGCGTCGTTTCATTCTGACCCGCAATGTGCTCAAGCCGGTGTTTTCAAGACCTACGAGCGCCTACGAAAAAGGTATTACTGGCACGGAATGTTTACCTTCGTCCGCCAGTTCATTCGCGGCTGCCACGAATGTCAGCGACGGAAAAGCCCGCCACATCCTGAAACAGGTTCATTGCAGCCACCTCCATGCCCAGACCGCCCATTCGACCATGTAGGAATTGACCTCTACGGACCACTACCATTAACAACGGCAGGCAACCGATGGGCTATCGTGGCAGTGGATCATCTAACACGGTACGCTGAAACTGCTGCTCTCCCCACAGCTGCAGCACAAGACGTCGCAACTTTCATACTCAATCGTTTTGTGCTTCGTCATGGTCCTCCTCGAGAACTCCTCAGTGACCGAGGGCGTGTTTTTCTCTCCGATGTAATACAAGCACTTCTTCAACAGTGCCATATTGTTCACCGGAAGAGTACAGCCTACCACCTACAGACGAACGGCTTGACTGAGCGGTTTAATCGTACTCTGGGGGACATGCTCGCTACCCATGTCGCTTCTGATCAAACAAACTGGGACCTCGTTCTCCCATTTGTGACATACGCGTATAACACCGCTACGCAAGTCACTACCGGGTTTTCCCTATTTTTTCTCCTGTACGGTCCCCAACCATCGCACACCATCGAAATTTTACTGCCATACTCGCCAGATCCCTCCGAATGCAAGCCTGTCTCGGAAGCCGCTCGTTACGCAGAAGAGTGCCGCAAGCTAACCAAGCGGCTTACTACATCCGACGAACAGCGCCAGAAGGAGACCCGTGACAACGACCATCTTTCTGCACCAACGTTCGTTCTTGGAGCACTTGTATGGTTTGATGTACTGTCCTGCGCCCCTGGTGTATCACCCAAGCTACACTAATTATCATGGTCCCTACCGCGTGGGCTAGCGTACTTCACCCGCGAACTACACCATTGAACCCCTCACGCCACCGAGCAACCGTCGTCGGCGTGGACGTGATATTGTTCACGTAAACCATCTGAAGCCCTACTTTGACCCGCTTGTCCCCACGTGTTAGATTTCCAGTATGGCTTCAACTTTTTCGCCGGGGGTAATTGTAGTGAATAAGAAAGAAGTTGATACCATCAGGTCAGCTATCATCAACACAAGAAAAAGGCACGATATCGGCGATCAAGCACCATCATCTGGGTCCGCCTGCGTTCTTTTAGAGCTACCAGCCCCTTGCTCAGTCCTTCATTAAACCCCCTTTACAGTTCTGACGTCTGCGCCTCCTTCCACGTGGATCCTTAATGTACCCATGCTGGTGTGGTGAATATCTATGCTCGCCTATGGATTGGATACTACTGGCACGGAATGTACCGCTTTATAAACAATTGTATCAGGCGAGTTGGTAAGCATCCAACTTGCTAGGAAGCGCAGCCACTATTACAAAGAACACACAACACAAGCGCTTGTGTTGTGTGTTCTTTGTAGTAGTGGCTGCGCTTCCTAGCAAGATCGTACCGCTTTGTTCGGCATTGCGTCTGTTGATGTTCCTTGTGTCAACGCCGAAAAAGCTCTCCTCGCACACCGATGGGGTCAGTACACTTACTGCCTTCTCGTTCTCGGCCTTTCAACCACATCGGAGTTGGCTTGTACGGTCGCCTACCATACACACCAAATGGAAACCGCAAGGTCATCGTTGCCGTGGACCGCCCTACATGCTATCCTGAAACTTCGGCGCTTCACGAGGCCACTGCGTGGGAAGTTGGCCTTTCGTCCTTCAGCATGGTGCACTCCGCGAGCTTCTCAGTGACCGGGAGTGTAACTTTTTGTCCGAAGCTGTAGTAGCCTTCCTGCGTGACTGCAACATTGAGCATCGAAAAACCACTGCGTATCACTCCTAAACGAATGGGATGATGACCGATCAATTCAATCGCACCCTAAGCCATATGCTCTACATGTACGTTTCCGATCACCACATGAAATGGCACTGCATACTGCAATTCGTTACGTATACATAGAGCCACTCCATTCAATCTACAACTGGATTCTCCCCGTTCTTCCTTCTTTGTAATAAGAAACCTTCTTAATTATTGGGCAGTATCTTTCTGCACCACCCAAACCCTTCAAAATGGACGACTTTGACGGAAGCCGCCACTTACGCCGAAGAATGTCGGCAGCTTGCACACTCGCTCACCACGCGCGATCAGCCTCAGGCTCGCCCGAAGCACTCTCATCACCGACGCTAATCCCCTTCGTCATACGTCCCTTGAGCAATCGCGTGGCTCCACGTGCCACAATCTGCCCACAGTCTTTTCTTAAAGTCCATACCCAAGCATGACCGTCCGTACCCGGTTCTGCGCCAGACATCGCCAGTCAACTACATTGTTCAGCCTATTCAACTACCTACTGATCAATGGCACCGCGGGTGCAAAACTGTGCAAGTCAACTGTTTGAAACTTCAATACGAACCACAAGGCCTGTCTGCGCCATAGATCATCAGGTAGGCTCCTTTCCCTCCGATGAGTCATTGTAGGGACAGATACGGGCATTGCTGGAGAAAGGCGAATACGTTCTTTGTAGCTGTGGCTCGTGCTGCTGCTGCTGCTGCTGGAACCACTTCTATTCACACACACACACACACACACACACACACACACACACACACACACACACACACACACACACACACGCGCGCGCACACACACACACACACACACACACACACATCAAAAAGCATCATCACAGCGTGTAAAAAATGGTGATAATATACATTCCTAAGTTAGTGATGCTACTAGAGCCTAAATTTAACGCACCATGTCATGACCAGTTTAGGAATAAAAAGCACCCCACTACAAGAAACGTCTATATATATATATATATATATATATATATATATATATATATATATATATATATATATATATATATATATATATATATATTCAAAACTTGGTTTGTGTTTGTAAAACCATAAACATTTAATTTAAAGATCCTGCCACCAGGTCCTTGGCCGATCCCCTTTTTCCCTTTGCAGGTGCGCGCCAGTATAACAAGGATCATCATAATCATCACTGATGACCGTCTTGTTGCTGTTCGCTACATTAAACAGTTGCCTCACCTGGGTGTCTTAAAGCATTCTTACCATTTCTTATATATGATTTTTTCCCTAAACCATCTCATTATTTCAATAGTCATAAGCTATCAAAATAAAAATATTTCGTTTGAACTACACGTTTCTTGGCCAATATTTCAGCATGGGTACGTGCCACAGTTTCCAGAGTCAACCTCCTCTGGCATACAGGCGTTGTCTCTTTGTTCTCCCTCGGTTTCTATAGGAAGTCGCAGTACGACACCTCAACCTGTGCTGGTCCATTTTCGGCCTTGCGACGCCGCCAGTCCAGGAACGCTGGCTTCGCTTCCTAGGATATGGAAACCGCAAACCTGCCACCGCAGGAAGCACAGTACGGCAGGAACGGCGTCCAAGCCTCATCACCCGCTTACCTGCTGGCGCTGTGAGAACTGTCGGGGGAAGTCGTCCAGGCTTTCTTGGAGGCTCGACCTACCCTGACTGGTGCCGCCATACCACTTCAAGCCAAGACGTCACGCGTGCTCCTCTTGTCTGGAAAGGTAGTTTACGCTCTCAGTGACAGGGATCCCGTAACCTGGATAAATTCATCACATCAGCTCCCTACAGACGCCGTCCACGCGTCCTTGGCTATGGATTTCGATACTGTGAGTTCCAAACCCACCGCATTTTACGCAGGTGCCAGCCCTGCTTCTCATTGCAACTCACACGAGAGCGCCATGAAGCTTTTGCATGAGCCTATTAAAAAACTCACGCAAGAGATCCACCACTTTGCGTCATTTTGCTGTGGTCGCAGCCGGCATTTGTATCTGCCACCATCCTAAGTGACGGTGTTCCGTGGCTTCAAGGATTATGCCGACGTGTCAACCATATATGCGCTTGGCTTGCGCCATGCCTTGCCTGAAAATGCACCTGCGTGGTGCTGCGGAGGCATGGCGAAAATACGGAGGTGTCGAGCAGCGTTCCTGGATAGCATGTAGCCACCGGCTAATTGCTGTTTTTGGCTGAATTTGCCACAAAAACCTGCGCATGAAATGAAACAGATACCGAGGGTGGAGTACAGGAGCATCACCTTGGGGCTGCAACTGCACAGTGCAGCTCATTGTCTAGCAGTTTGATTGCTATTCCTAGAGCGAGCAGCGGAACCGACTCGGTTTCTTCACCATTCCAAAGAGAGAACTGCCACCAAGTGTCAGTGACCGGGTGAACGTTACATCAACACATTCCCGACAACACACCACGCCCCACCGAACGCAGTCGCTTCTAACGCTACAAGTCGGCATCGTCGGTATTGGGGAGCTTACGCTCTCTCGCTCAAACAGAAGCTTCGCGCACGGCGCGCTGCATCTACGCCATACCCTAGCCAACCTCCAATCACGGCCTGAGGAACCTATGCATTCCCTCGGTGGCTGGATGTTGCCTGTCGGTGCGCTTGACCTCTATTTAAAAACCTAAGCCGGAAGCAAGTTTCTGGCCTGGAGTTCCCGTCTTCGAGGACCAGCTGACACAATCCTAGGAGCTGATTACCTCCTCTAGGGTAACACTAAAGTTCGACTCACCCTACATTCCGCTGAAGTTAGCCTGAGCCATTTGGTTTCCTGCAACACATCAGACCAAATTTCCCAAGTGCGAACATCACAAGCAGTAGTGTCGGCTAATACCAGGAGCACCTTCTGTGACCCTTCCGAGGCACATTTACTGGCCTCATGGCAACCCGTGGCCGAGGGCATGATCATTTTGCCCATAAAGTTTAACATGCAGGTCCATCGATGCACCTCGAGTAGACATAGCTGGCATCGGCTATTCCTGAAGCCTTGTACCGCAGGTCAACGGAGCAATCACCGGCCAATCTGGCAGCCCCGCGTTCAAGCATTCTGATGGCAGCATGTACTCACTTTGGCACCCGTTATACCACCTCAGCGTTGCGCACATCAACAAGAAGTGTGTCTCACTGCCGTGGAATCTGCCACAGACCGGTTCGATGGTGACCATCTCGACTAAAGCAGTGAGATGCGTTCGCAAGACTGCATAATTTCGGCGTGTGGTGCAGCTGTTGTGGCGTTCCCGGGTACGGAAGTGATACAAAGCCCCCAGTTACTGCCTTCTTTCCAAGTTACCACAGAACCAATACCAAAGATTGCAGAGACTGCAAGGCAGACGGACGAAGTCAAGTCACCACCACGCCCTGCGGCTTGTTCAGGTTCCTACACATTCTTCGATCTTGAAGTACTCGACTGCCCAGCCCGCAGACGCGGATAAAGACCAGTACCCTAAACTGCCGCCACAGAGTGGGTTGCTAAGCGTGCCGCGACCACAATGACACAGCCAAGAATGTCCACCAGAGTGTTTGACAGTACAGCAAGACAAGTACCAGCGTAAGCATAATGACCGCCATGGCTTGGTCAAGGCCGCCCACCAGAGACAATTTCGCCAGCTCTACATTCAATGTCGCAAGGTGGCTGATACTTGCAGCCACAACAAGGCAGCCAGCCTCGGCCTCCTGAGTTTTGTATTCTTACGCAAGACACACCGTGTCGTCTCAAAAACGGACACCCAGGCACAGCCAGTGTCGCCCGCAAGAAAATCCTGTAGTGTGCTCAGCTACATCGCAGTTGTGGCCGAGTGTAAGGAGCGGCACTTTCGGAGTGGCACGAGCTATCGCGAAGCAGACACAAAAAAAGGAAAGAAAAACTGCCGGCCTGGCATCTATTTGTTTTTTCTTGCTTTCACTACAATGTGTCTATATATAGTGTCTGGCCGTTGGGCCCATTCCTGTAGCACGCACAGTGGAAGAAGGGCGTGGCATAGCACATGTGCATTGCACATGCGTGGAACGAGCGTGTGCATGCGAAAAAGCCAGACGGGGCGGAAGAGCGGCGGGCGGATATACGAGCTGATGAGAGGAGCCCAGCGGCTTTTCGGTGGCAGGCAAGTGATCGGATTCACTGTCTCTCGCACTAGGCGCGATGGCATTTTCCTGCGTGCGTGCTACAAAGCTAACGCTACGCCGGTTCGGGCGTCCGCTAAGGCGAGTCGATGGCTCGTATTCAACGGCGCGTTACGTGTGACTTTGCTTTCCTGCTGTTATGTCTCGCGCTGGCTTTCCTGCCGTTACGTGCCACACCGTACCTTCCGCTGATCGCCTGTCTGCGGGGTTTGTTTGTTCCGGGGTTTTGGTCCTCCTGTGTGTGGTAGTGCAGTGTTGTGCCGGTTGGGAAGGCCGGTTGAGATTATTTTGAGTCTTAAATAAAGGTGCTTCTTGTTCTCAGCTTTGCAAGCTTGTGTTCTGCGAGTTATCGCTGAACAACTGCCCCCCCCCCCCCTGAGCAGAAGCGGGGCCTTCGATATATATATATATACATTGTAAAGAAGAGGAAGTACTCCGGCGCAGACGCGCCGGAGTACTTCCTCTTCTTTACATGTATATATATATATATCGAAACTTCTTTACTTTCCTCTTCCAGCAGCATCGAGTGTGCAGCACTCGATGCTGCTGCCTCTGCGACGGTTGACTCCGTGAGTTAACCGAAACAGCTGCACCGGTATCTACAAGAGCGACGGTAGGGATATTTTCGACGAACACATCAATAACATTGGTAGGTGACAAATGAGGACATGGGTAGGTGACAAATGAGGACTGGTTGACTCCGTGAGTGGAGACGAAACGTCTCCACTCACGGAGTCAACCATGCGAAGACTGGTGGTGTATCCGCTGCCAAAGAACATGGGTCCCGGCGAAAGCGAGGGACGACGAGCGGCGCGAGCCAGGGCGCTGCTGCTGCAACATCAGAACGACGAGGGCGCCGTCTACGTGGACGTGGCCAAAGTCAAGAACAAGGACGCCTACGTGGCGGCGGCGGTCGCCGCAACGACGGGCAAGATCGTCACGTCATGCAGCGTGCGTACGCGGAGCGCGAGCCAGGCCGAGGAGATGGCGATAGCCTTGGCGGCGCGCTCCCCGGGCGTGCGGACAATACTCAGTGACAGCAAGACGGCCATCCGTAGCTTCTCGCGCGGAGCCGTGTGCGGGGCGGCTGCTAGGGCGTTGGCAAGCGACGAGTCCAAGTCGAGGCTGACGCTAAAATGGTTCCCGGCTCACATGGGTAGGGACCTGATACCAGGATCTCCGAACCGCAACGAGGAGGCGGATGCCGCGGCCCGTGGTCTCGCCACGTGCCGGACCGCGGCCGCGCCCGCCTCCGAAGACACGACGGCGACCAAAGAAGAAGGCGAGGAGCAGCTGCTCGATTACGGCGACATCCTCGCGTGGTACAGGCAGCAACGGCGTGGCTTCCCGCCTCCGCACAGGGATCTTACCCGGTGGGAGGCGGTGAGGTTGCGCCAGCTCCAAACCGAGACTGTGCTGACCCCATCGCTAGCGCGACACGTGTGCCCCGAACTCTACGTGAGTGAAATGTGCAGTGTGTGCGCGAGCGCGAGAGCCACCCTGGCTCACATACTCTGGGGATGTGACGCAGACAGCGCGGACGGTCCGGTGTTACCGCCGCAAGTAGAACAGCGTGTGGGGTCTACGGACCCAGAAGACCAGCGAAGGGCCGTCCGGCAGCTCGAGGTCGCACTGGCGCTGCAAAGGCGAAAGGGGGACACCCTCAGTAACCCGAGCGGCGACGGGGCACGAAGGCCTTGAGGTCTAGGCCCGCGTGACATTAGGACTTCTAGTGTAACGTGAGATAGGGTGAACCCCACGCCCTGCGCGGCCGGAGGGAATCCCGCATGCTGGAACCCAATAAAGTTTATTCTCTCTCTCTCTCTCGAGTGTGCAGCAGCGGCTCGAGCTCGGAAATTGCGGCTGGTGCATCGCCTTCCAAGCCTTCCAAGCACCAACCTTTCTGCTTAATAAATCTCCTTTATAATTGGTGGAGACGTGCTGGGTACCGTCCCTTACACCTTCCCGCTACCATCCTGGAACTCCGTTCTCGACGGCTACCTTCTGCTATGCCGGAAGCCGATCAGCAGACGCTTCCATCTCTTCCGGCCACCTGTCCATGCAGTGTTCCTCAGCGGGAGCCTCCAATCTTCAGTGGAACAGATGACAACGACGTTGAAGAGTGGCTCTCGACTTTCGAACGGGTGAGCGCTTTAAACAGATGGACGGACGCGGACAAGTTGACACGCGTTTCGTTATATCTCACGGGTGTAGCCAGCCTTTGGCTTAGAAACCACCAGGCAGACGTCCGAACGTGGCCGCAATTTAAAACGTCGATTGTAGCAGTCTTCGATCGACCTGCCGTCCGAAAACTTCGTGCCGAGCAACGTTTACGCACACGCGCACAAGAAACGGGTGAAACCTTTAAAAGTTACATAGAGGACGTCGTCGATTTGTGCAGACGCGTGAACACCGAAATGACGGAAGCTGAAAAATGTAAGCACATCCTCAAAGGGATTGATGACGACGCTTTTCAAATGCTCTTGGAGAAAAGCCCGACCACTGTTAACGACGTAATTAGCCTCTGCCAAAGCTACGATGAATTGCGGAAGCAGCGAGCGCTGACAAGACGTCCTCCAGCGCACGATTTGGCATCGCTGTCTAGTGCGATCAGTGGTCATGACCACGCGAAACTAATGGCCGAAATAAAAGCATTTGTCCGCGAAGAAGTTGCACGACAGCTTTCCTTGGTGCCTTTCACACCAGAAGCTACCACAACTTTACCATCGTCTCTACGTGACGTCATTCAAGGAGAGGTCGCCGAGGCCTTACCAGCTGCTCGCGAGCCTAATCTTGTGGCTGCTCCTCTCACCTACGCCGCGGCTGCAGCCATGCCAACTCGCAAGGCGCCTGCGCCTCCGTTCCAGCCTCGCGCGAGCTATCCCTTAGCCCCAGTTCACTGGACCAGCACTAACACCGCTAACCCGTGGCGCACCCTCGATAATCGCCCGATATGTTACACTTGTCGATACCCCGGACACGTCGCAAGGTATTGCCGCCGCCGGACGCATATCACCAATGAAAACCGCCGTGAGCCTTTCTTCCCGCTTGACTCCAACGCGCGATACGGTTCCTCCACTCCAATGCCAGCCGGCTACCAGGACGACCACCGCCCTCGGCCGGGACGTCTTCGCTCGCCCTCTCCACGCCGCCGCTCGCCTTCTCCTATGCGTCGACGGCCCGCACCTAACGAGGAGGAAAACTAGACGACGCAGTTCCTGAGGCAAGAACTGCGCAAGTTTCGGTTTGCCCAAGTCCTCATTTGTCACCTACCAATGTTATTGATGTGTTCGTCGAAAATATCCCTACCGTCGCTCTTGTAGATACCGGTGCAGCTGTTTCGGTAATAGATGCTGGATTTTGCCGCTCAATTCGTAAGGTTACGACGCCTTTCTCCGGATTATCGCTTCGCACAGCCAGTGCTCAACCTGTTCAACCGACCGCAGTATGTACAGCCCGCGTGACAATTCAGGACGTTCTGTATACGATAGAGTTCGTTGTTCTTTCATCATGCTCCCATAATATTATTTTGGGATGGGACTTTTTGTCGCGTCATAACGCCGTAATCGACTGTGCTAGGGCTGAGGTCGAATTTTGCTCACTGGATGACCAAGCGTCCGTCGACACCCAGTTTGCCGCTAAACTTGTCGTTAGCGATGACACCTACATCCCTCCATGCTCTTTTGCGTTCGTGCCAGTTTCATGCAGCGCCATATCCGACGGCACGGTCTTCTTCACACCATCTCCAATATTCGTCGCCCGAAGAGCTCTCCCCCTGCCTTTTGCTGCTCTCGATCTTGTACAAGGGTCAACCACAATGCCAATTTATAATCATGAGTCGTCGTCTTTATCTCTACTTTGTCGCGAGTGCCTTGGCCACGTCGAGACAATCAGTTCTTCCAGAATTATATCCGTCCCCGATGAGGTGCCTTCTACCTCCGTCTGTGAACTGGCTGTCGTCTCAGCGCCTGACTCAACGTCGGCAAACATATTTCAACCATTCATCGCTGCAGATTTGACATCTTCGCAGCGTTCACAACTCCTCACCATTCTTGAGAGCTACCGCCACTCTTTCGACGTTGAACAAACATCTCTCGGCCGTGCCTTAGCAGTAGAACACCACATCGACACTGGGTCCCACTCACCGCTGCGACAACGACCATATCGCGTGTCCGCTACAGAACGCCGCGTCATTGCTGACCAAGTAGACGACATGCTTCGCAGAGGCGTCATTCGACCTTCACAGAGCCCATGGGCGTCTCCGGTGGTTCTCGTCAAAAAGAAAGACGGTTCTATTCGTTTCTGTGTCGATTTCCGGCGATTGAACAAGATCACGCTGAAGGATGTCTATCCACTACCGCGCATTGACGATGCTTTGGACAGTTTACAGGGTGCCGAGTTCTTTTCCTCGTTACACTTGCGGTCAGGCTACTGGCAGGAGCCCATGGCGGAAGCCGATCGCCCCAAAACCGCTTTTTTCACGCCAGACGGCTTATATGAATTCACCGTCATGCCCTTCGGACTTTGCAATGCACCTGCAACGTTCGAACGAATGATGGACAACATCCTGCTTGGACTAAAATGGAAGATATGCTTGTGTTACCTCGATGATATCGTGGTCTTCGCCCCTAACTTTGACACACACTTACGTCGCCTTCAGCACGTCCTTACTTGCTTAACTAACGCCGGTTTGCAATTAAATCTCAAAAAATGTCGATTTGGCATGCGTCAACTGAACATTTTGGGCCACGTTGTTTCCAAGGAAGGCATCCTCCCGGATCCCGAGAAATTGCGAGCTGTTACGGCGTTTCCGAAACCTGCCACCATCAAAGAACTTCGAAGTTTCATCGGCTTGTGTTCGTATTTCCGGCGATTCGTCCTAAACTTCGCGTCTATTATATCACCTCTCACGCAACTTCTCAGCAGCTGTAAAGACCTCTTATCGTGGTCCCCTGCCTGCGACGAGTCTTTCAACACCCTGCGACGGCTTCTTACGACGCCACCAATTCTACGCCATTTCGATCCTGAAGCACCAACTGAAATCCACACCGACGCCAGTGGTGTAGGCCTGGGTGCTGTGCTCGCACAGCGTAAACTGGAACATCAGGAATACGTCGTGGCATACGCTAGTCGCACACTTACCAAGGCTGAGTGCAACTACAGCGTCACAGAAAAGGAGTGCTTGGCCATTGTGTGGGCCCTTGGAAAGTTTCGCCCATATCTATATGGTCGTTCTTTTGACGTCGTGACCGACCACCACGCGCTGTGCTGGCTTTCGACGTTAAAAGACCCACCTGGCCGCCTCGCTCGCTGGGCGTTGAAAATTCAAGATTACGACATACGCGTGGTTTATCGGTCAGGACGGAAGCATGCTGACGCCGACGCCCTTTCCCGTTCCCCCCTGTCCCAGAACGCCACAGCTGACTCCGCTTGCGATTCCACATTGTCATCGCTTGACTTTGACACCATTGCTATCGAACAACGCAATGACCCGTGGACTGCGTCTCTCCTCAATCATCTCTCCGACACTTCTGAACTCCCAAAGACGCGAACGCTTCGGCGCCAAGTTCCACACTTCTCGATACGTGACACGCTTCTCTATCGACGTAACTACGCACCAGAGGGACGCAAGTGGCTGCTCGTCGTTCCACGAACCCTGAGGTCGCAGATTTGTTCCTCTTTTCACGCTGACCCACAATGTGGCCACGCAGGAGTCTTCAAGACCTACGAAAGGCTTCGACATCGCTACTACTGGCGTGGCATGTATACCTTCGTCCGCAACTTCGTCCGCTCTTGTGCCGAATGTCAGCGCCGAAAATCTCCACCACACGCCTCCGCCGGTGAACTGCAGCCTTTACCATGCCCTTCCCGACCCTTCGAACGGGTTGGAATAGATATTTATGGGCCACTTCCATTGACTCCGACTGGCAACAGGTGGATAATAGTTGCTATCGACCACCTAACGCGCTATGCTGAGACCGCTGCTCTTAAAACGGCTACAGCACAAGAGGTTGCCACTTTCCTACTACGTCATTTTGTGTTGCGTCATGGAGGCCCTCAAGAACTCCTCAGTGACCGCGGCCGCGCCTTCTTGTCCGAGGTCATTGAAAAATTGCTCGCTGAGTGTGCTATTGTACATCGCACATGTACCGCTTACCACCCACAAACCAATGGGGCTACCGAGCGCTTTAATCGTACTCTCGGTGACATGCTATCTATGTATGTGACGCCTGACCACTCTAACTGGGACTTAGTTCTCCCATTCATTACATACGCCTACAATACGGCAACGCAAGCGACAACAGGCTTCTCCCCTTTTTACCTCCTCTACGGCCGTCACCCCTCCCACACCATTGACACCATTTTGCCCTATCAACCAGACGCGTCCGAGTGCCTACCGATCTTGGACGCCGCCAGACACGCAGAAGAATGCCGCCAGTTAGCTCGTCGCTTTACCTGCGATGACCAAAACAGGCAAAAGGCAATTCGTGATGCCCAGACCTCAACTCCCGTTTTTCTTCCGGGTGCTCTTGTATGGCTGTCAGTGCCGCATCGCACACCTGGGCTCTCTTCCAAACTTCTGCCAAAGTACGATGGGCCATATCGTATTGTCGAACAAACTTCGCCAGTAAACTACCTCATTGAGCCTCTTACTCCGCCATCGGACTTGCGACGTCGCAACCGCGAGGTTGTACACGTACAGAGGCTCAAGCAATACCACGGTTCAACGCCGCCTGCACAGGACTAAGTCGCCAGGATGGCTCCTTTTTTTCTCCGTGGGCCATTGTAAAGAAGAGGAAGTACTCCGGCGCAGAGGCAGCAGCATCGAGTGTGCAGCAGCGGCTCGAGCTCGGAAATTGCGGCTGGTGCATCGCCTTCCAAGCCTTCCAAGCACCAACCTTTCTGCTTAATAAATCTCCTTTATAATATATATATGACGCTATGGTCACTGCCCCGCCGCGGTGGTCTAGTGGCTAAGGTACTAGGCTGCTGACCCGCGGGGCGCGGGTTCGAATCCCGGCTGCCGCGGCTGCATTTCCGATGGCGGCGGAAATGTTGTAGGCCCGTGTGCTCAGATTTGGGTGCACGTTAAAGAACCCCAGGTGGTCTCAATTTCCGGAGCCCTCCACTACGGCGTCTCTCATAATCATATAGTGGTTTTGGGACGTTAAACCCCACATATCAATCAATCAATCAACGCTATGGTGACTGGGTGACGTGGCGTGGCTCATACGCCATGTTTATTCTATTCTGCTTCTTCCTTCTCTGCCTCTACCAACCTTCGCTTCATACGTCACACGTTTCCCCCTCCCGCCAAAAGATGGCACTGGTTACAAACTATAACAAATTAAAGAAGTGAATGAACAAAACAATGCCCAAATTCACAGTTTCACGTCCAAACGGAGTTCCACAATCTCACTAAATCTTCAAGGCCGATTGAGCAGTCCAATGAATTTTATGACAACTCTGGTGGGCGAGGTTGACTGTTGCGTTCTGGCCAACTGAAGCACGCCTTGAACGGAGAAATTACTGATGACACAGCGATTCTTGTCATGAATGAACAAGGGTCAAAGTACTTGTAGCATTTGAGAGTCGGAAGTCGTAGGCACTAAGTTCTCCGTCGTAGACGCTGCTTTCTGTGTCGTGGCTGAGACATAACGAGTGCTTGCAGCCTGCATGTGCGAGAACTGAAGCTGATGGTATGATGCCTTTGCTCCTTCATTGTACACGTGGTAGCTGCACGTTTTTTTTCGTAGCTTTCTGTAGTCTTCTCTCTGTTTGTTGAATCGTAAACAAGGCGTTGAGAACTGGTGCAGGAAACTTTGTCGACGTTGCTTTCTGCGAAGATGGCTTAGGCATCGACTTCGTCTTTGCTTCTTTAATTGATGTTGTCTCTGATGATCTTTCAGCCACAAGTGTACTCGTGAGGAGGTTTCACTTGATCGTTGTTCTTGTTCGAGTAGCCGTTGCAGTTCTTGGAGTTCGTGGAGTTGCCTTTGTTGAAATTGCTCGTCTTGCGAAAGTTGGTCAGATGGGCATCTCTCAGGAACATGAGTCTGCTTTTCTTTGCATGGTGATGGGATCAGTAGATAGTCGGTGGTCGATACTGTACTGCTGGGCTTGTCGGGCATAGTTGGTAATGCGTCATCATTGCTAGCAGGCTCTTCAGACCCTTCTTTTTCGCTGTTCACTGCGAGTGGTTCTTGTGCCTGGTCATCTGCCATGAATACGGCGTCCTTATAAAGCAAGTGGTGAGCGTTAGGAGCGCCTGAAGAACCGCGTGACGAAAACCCAGGTGGTGGACTACGTATGCGAGACGAAGCATGAAAGGCATCAGTAGGGTGAGCGACGTCTCGTGTCGTATGTTGGTGCCACGACTTTGGAAATGCCGACTTTCGTGCACAAGGAAGCTGCACTTGACGGTTGGGTTTTTCCCCATATACGCATGGCCTTTTGTAAGTAAACGCATGTGCCACTTTATCTTGAAGCACTTGTCGATTCGCGCTGGCCTTTCGAATGCTTGAGGACTGCTTATAAAATTGACGATAGTGTGCAGTTGGCTCTAGGTGGTTGGCAATGAGTAAGTCTTGGTCATAGTCATTAAAACGGGTAATCATCTCCTTTTTGATTTTTTGCCATGACTCGTAATTCTCGAATATGTGAATTAGGTAAAATTTGAATGCCTCACCGGTGACGTAGTCGCTGAAGTTCGTAACCATCTCCCGTTCCGACCAAGATGCAGCGGTAGCGTGGAGTTCGAACAGGTTGAACCAGTCCTGTACGGGTCCGTCGTCCGCTGATACGGCATACTTGGGGATGTCGAGGTCAGCCGATGGTTCTGTCATGGTGCTGGTCGCTGTCTTCCTAGGCGATGATTCGGTAGTCAATGTATGGTCAGGGCGTCTTCTGGGGAACTGCGTCCATAATGAGTGACTGATGAAGGGGCAGGCAGGTCTCCATCCTGTCGACTTGTGTGACGCTATGGTGACTGGGTGACGTGGCGTGGCTCATACGCCATGTTTATTCTATTCTGCTTCTTCCTTCTCTGCCTCTACCAAACATCGCTTCATACGTCACACACACACACATATATATATATATATATATATATATATATATATATATATATATATATATATATATATATATATATAAGAGACAGCACGGCATCATAACGTCTTTAAATCACTTCTAGTTCACTATCTTTCTCACCACATGGTGTACGTCCTTTCAATGTTCACGCCATGCGGTGGGAAAAAAAGGAGCTCATATGAAAAAAATGAAGGCCCCGATATCGACGATAAGCACCGAGCGCGAGCGGGAGCGTGTGTCGGGAGGAAACTGCAATTCGTAAGACAACCGGCCGTCTTTCCACTCGAGTGTGGACTTGCAGTTCTGTCGAGATCGGCACACGTCTGAAAGTGGCTTCGTAGCCCTTCTGCGAGACGAAATCTCGAACATCGTTCTGCCCGTGGTCTCGTTCCCTGCTTCTTCCTTACATTTCCCTCTATTGCGTTGCCGCCTCCGGTGGGTTTTTTCAGAAACAAAGATCGTATTTTAGTCGCACCTGTTTTGGTAATCTGGTAAGATATTCACAATGCCCACGAAGCATGGGTGATGCGCTGTACGATTCAAGATTCAAGGGTTGGCGCGTTTGCTAGCATGGGAACAGATAGGACGTGCTCGCGTATGCGAACCGTGCCACTTTCACCGGATAAAGTCATGAGCTGCACTGAAACGTATGCGACACCAAAATCCTTTTCAAAATCGCAGAACCTCGCCACCTGATTATTTTCCGCGATGTGAACGGTTATATTTCCGCTCCGTTACCGCGCTTAATGGGAACTTTGCGAAATCCTGAGCATGCTGCAGAAATCTGCACGAACAAGAACTGGCGTGTGATCTCAGTGACACTCCGATGTCATATGTACCGAGCCTGCTTGACGGATTTGCCGCGGTAGTGTGCCGCTAGCTTGCAGTGCCGTCGCGACTCCACGGGAACGAGTGTTTAATGTGTTGATGGTTTGCAAAGATATAATGCTGACGTTACTACTTGCGGTGTCAGGAATACGAAGTTTCTTCCTAAATAGAACGCAAGCATTTAACATAACATTAAATAGCGCTTGTGTCAAAGCCATGCTCGAATTCTAGCCGCGCGCTATTTACTGTGCTCGAATGCAGCAGGCCCCATCAGTGCGATTGAAAGAAGAATATCGAAAAAAATACACATGTAACCTTTCGCAACGTCACAGTTGCAAAACTTCGTCGAACAACGACGTTCAGGAGGTACCGGTGAAATACAGGAAAAGGTAGCAGAGAGGCGTTGATTGTAGTCGTAACTGCACATTTCAACGCTCCGACCATTTCCTATGACTGGTCGAGCTCGAGCGTGTTGGCTTCATACGGCACTCCATGATATCCACAGTACTCGGGGTACAAGGCATGCGCAATAAAAACACAATGCTCCTATTTCTATTTCGCTTAGGGATATTTTACATTGAATACAATCATAGTGATTACGTGCGTGAGAAAGCATCAACGCACGAGCGGACGCGAAAGCCAAATTGCTCCTCGTGCGTTAGCAGCTGATAGTTTATCGTCGCTGTCATTCTTGGTGCGTTCTACGTCCAGTGAAAAATATTCGACGTCAAGACAGTTTCTTTGAACACCACTGCTGAAAGTGATCTGAGGAATTATGTCCCCCGAATGACTTCGATAACACCAACACCGCGTCGCTCACCACGTTTATCTGGCCACGGAGAATATTTCCCGTTGAAACCCATTAACAAGCGAATCGCTTGCACTGTGCTGTCATTCATCAACCAACGCACAAAACAAGCGGCGCAGCGTTGGTCGTGTTTTTCAGAGCAAATGGTGAGCCATGCTTTTTGGCACTCTTGCACTACAAAAGTACTTACGAATGCTAAACGTGCGTAATACAAGGTAAGGTTCAACTGCAAAGGTCATACCATAACATGTAACTAACCGATGTGTCAACGAAAAACCTCGCGAAGCTGATGTGTGCACTCTGTGAGATATAAACGAAAGTGCAAGTTGCCACGTATTTTTGCGGAAACTTGCGTCTCGCAAGAGCGGATGACATTTCTCGTGTCGCGGGCGGTCCGATTGATTCACTGATGCATGACACAAGGCATGTTGTTACGCTGGTATCGCTTCTTGATCGATGAAATAAAGATAGCACACTTGACGTGCTCTTCGGACACCACAGCACCATAGTATTTCGCACTCATCGGAGACTCCACTTGCACAGATAATTCACTCTGTGGAACAGTAAACGAACGAAATAAGGCACCGAAGGTTCCAAGAACTGGGCCAAATAATTTTGAAAGTTTAAAGTGCTATTACAAGTCATAATAAAAGCTTCAGGGTTCACGTTCTTGTGTCAATTAACCTAAGGACTTCCAATAAATAAAATTCGCTGTAACATAATTTCCTTATTCATTTACAGCTTAGCCAGAGGGCCAAAATATTAAATTTTTTCCCATATACGGACTGTCTTTCATCGCGTTTTTGCGAACGTTTCCGCAGCCACTTATGAGTCAGTGTTGATGCCAGCCAAATTGGTGTTAGTCGTGCATCTTACAGAGCGTGCAATGCTGGTGACATGAAACGCGACAAGACTTGTAGAACAAAAGCTATTGTACGCAACCACATGTCATAAGGTGGACGTGCCACAAGAGGGGGGGGAGGAAGCAACAAAAAGGGAGAAGGCAGGGAGGTTAACCAGAAAGACATCCGGTTGGCTACCCTACTCTGGGGCATTAGGGAAGGGGACAAGAAAGACGAGAAAGAGAGAAGAGAGGGAAAAGAAAAAAAAGGGTGGGGGAGAGACTGACAGTAATTTCACTGCAGCGTGTGGAACTCTACCGCATGTCAGAGGCGTTCAAACAAGCCTGTCTTTCTCAGGAAACACAGCAGGGCTTTCACTGCCTTGTGCTGTCGAGGCATGTGGACGTTGCTGTAATAGCACCTGCACTGAAAGAGGTCGATCATCCAGTCGCCGCATTGCGTTGGCAAGTACTTGTCTATCTGAGGCAAATCGAGGACAATGGCACAGCAGGTGTTCGATAGTTTTGTCGGTGCCGCAAACATCGCACGCCGCACTGTCAGTAATTCCGATTAACGTGGTATAAACTTTCGTGAAAGCAACTCGCAGCCAAAGGCGATAGAGAAGCGAAGCTGCACGTCGATGTAGGCCGGGTGGAAGCCGGAGTTGTAGTGAAGGGTCGAGCTCGTGCAGTCTTGTACGTCGTATGCTTGGTGTGTTCCATTCAGTCAGTGTGAGACTGCGGGCCAGTTGACGAATCTGCCTCGCCGCAACCGCTCTTGAAAGCGGAATCGGAACGCTGTTCGCTTCTTTATGTGATGTGCGAGCAGCATGATCTGCAGAATCATTGCCGTCTATACCACTATGCCCAGGTAACCACTGAAAGACGATGTCATGGCCTTTTTGTATTAAAAGGTGGTGAAGTTTCAGGGTTTGGTAGGTCAACTGGTCGTGGCATCCGCGACAAAGAACTGATATCAGGCACTGTAACGCTGGTTTTGAGTCAGAAAACAAAGCCCATTTACCTGGTCTTTCTTCTGAATTGATGTGTTCCAGTGCATTGCGCATAGCCTCGAGTTCTGCCCTCGTTGAAGTTGTCACATGTGAAGTTTTAAAACACCGAGTTACCCCTTGTGATGGCATAACCACTGCTCCACCTGAACTAGACGGCGTAGTAGAGCCATCCGTGTAAATGTGCACGTGGTTACTGTAGTTTTGTTCCAGTAGGAATAGACTCAGTTGTTTCAGGGCATGTGTCGGTAAGTCCAATTTTCTCCTCATTCCTGGAATCATTAAATGAACTCGCGGCCGGCTCAAGCTCCAAGGAGGAAGCAGAGGCTTTGATGCAGGTGCGTATGTCTCAGCAAACGATGAACGATGCTTGTAGACAATAGTACCATATGTCGTGCGAGGCCTTTCAGCAGCTAGGCTCGCCAGGTGGTGAGAAGGGGTCCTGGCATAATGCCTGAGGTGCATTCGCATGGTCTCGGTAATAATATGCGTATTTATCGAGTGATCTTGAGCGATGGCAATGGTTTCAGCCGTTGAAGCACTGCGGGGTTATCCAAGGCATATCTTAAGTGCTTGGGCTTGAATGCTCTGAATTGCGCGCAGGTTGGTCTTGCCGGTGTTAGATATTGCAGGTAAGCTGTACCGTAAGAATCCGATAAACAGCACTCTGTACAGTTGTAGCATGGATGGTATGGGCACTCCCCAATTCTTTCCTGCAAGGAATTTGAACATGTGGCATGTTGCGATCAGCCGCTTCTTCACATAGTTCACGTGTGGAGTCCACGACAGGTTTCTATCTATTATGACTCCCAAGAACCTGTGGCTTCTGCTGAACGATATGTATTCTTCATTAATCGATATACTGTAAGCAGACATTGGTTTCCGCGTGAACGCTACCACTGCACATTTTCCGCAGGACACCTCGAGGCCTTGTTTACGAAGATAGCATGACGTCGTTGTAGCAGCCTTCTGAAGGCGGGCGCGAAGCTGAGGCCTTGTGACCCCTGATGTCCAAATGCAGATGTCATCAGCATATACAGAAAGTTCTACAGTGCTAGGTAGCTGCTCGTCTAGACCAATGAGAGTTAGGTTGAAAAGGGTAGGGCTTAGCACTCCTCCCTGAGGAACTCCTCGGCTGCTGTAATAATCAGGTGTTGGGCCATTCGCTGTCATCACGTAAAATGATCTCAGCTGTAAGTAGCTGTACACCCACATATATATCTTGCCACCAAGACCTACTGTTTCCAAAGCACTAAGGATGGCTTCATGGGTGACATTGTCGTAAGCCCCCTTATCGTCTAGAAACAGGGCGGCGCACAGTCTCTTACAGGCTTTCTGGTGTTGAACATATGTCACCAGATCAACAACTTTGTCGATTGACGAATGGCCACGCCTGAATCCGGTCATGGATACTGGATAGATTTCATAGTGGTCTACATACCACTCTATTTGTGTTAGAATCATTCGTTCCATCGTTTTTCCCGCACAACTGGCAAGTGCGATAGGACGGTATGAGGCAATATCCAAAGGAGATTTACCAGCCTTTAGAAGTGGAATGAGGCGACTTGACTTCCATGCCTGGAAACCGTACCAGTCTGCCAGGAGTCGTTGTATAGGCGTAAGAGTGCCTTCCGAGCTTCGTCTCCAAGATTACAAAGGGCACGATAGGTAATGCCGTCAGGTACGGGTGCTGAAGAACGTCTGCACAGAGCCAGTGCCGCCTCTAGCTCATCCATAGAAAACTAGCATTCCATACGGGGATCACGTGAGGACGGTGGGTTGTCAAATGTTCCCGTTCTTGATACTGTGAAATTGGAATCACCGGCAATTCTTCTACAGAAAGATTCTGCGGCGTCAATCTCTCTGCATCGAAGGTGAAGTGCCAGAGATGTAAACGGGTGTCGCTGACCGAAGGTTGTGCTAAGACCCCGGACAGTTCGCCATATCAGTGATAGAGGCTTTCGTGAATCCAATGACTCGCAAAAGGATGTCCAACGTCGCCTAGCCAGTTTATCCATGTGCCGCTGCATTTTCTTTTGAATGCGTCTATCCAGCCTCAAATCATCCATGCACTTTGTCCGTCGGTACCTTCGTTATGCACGACGGCGTATTGCGCGAAGTTTCTCAAGCTCGATGTCGAAATCAGTGCGCTTGTGATTAGTCAAATGTGTATGCGTGTTATTCTGCAGGACATCCTTTATCGAGTCCTCTAGGTTATATGATGAGCCGTCGGTACAGCAGTCTTCCATTAACATTTTGAATTTTGGCCAATCGGTCTACTGAGGCCTCTTGAGGAACGTGTCACAATGAATGTGGTCACTAGTTATGGCCTTGCCAATTATTGTTAGGGACCATTGCATTGACGGGACATGACCTGCAAAAAGTCCAAACAAGAGTAATCATTTTTGCTATTCCGGAGTTATAATGCATTTTCTTCGCCAATATCTAGGCACGACTACGTATACTGAGCCTAAAATGCAGCAAAGAAAAGATTTACGTTGGGACATGTTGTCGAAATTATGACGACGCAAGACCCGTTTTTCACTTCCCAATGAGTCTGTGTAAAGTGGCTGGCATTCGATGAAAAACTCCCGCCGAGAAATGCAGAACGTCTGAATGTGTGAGTGGCATCAGTGGAGATAGCTCTTGTGTTCGAGGTAACTCGGTTTAAAAATGTGAATTCAATTGAGGCAAAAGCGTTGGATGCCTTACCCAACGCGCATGTTGACTGTACATGGCGGCGTCAGTACGAGTGATGCAAAATATTATCATCTAATCATGTCAGCATATGACGTCATCATTGAGGAAGAGATCATGGTGATTTCTGACGTCGTTATGATGTCACTGTGACGCCAGGATGACGACATTGTGTAAGTTTAATCGACTGATAAGACAGTGAGAAAAAGAAAGTAGCCTTCACCGTTATGGTGCCTTAGTCAAATGCATTCAGGAGTGTGTGAATTTTGAAATACTGTCTTCTACATTGTGCTATTGGAAATTTTAGAAGTTACACTTGCGTGAAAATATTCGTACACCAGACACTCTACGGGAGTATATCGTTCACTGCCATCGGTCATACCTTAAAATCAAAAGACGATGCACGCTGTATTCTGGGTGCGCAAAAGGGATGTTAATGGTTGCAGCTAGTGTTCTGGCCTTATGGGTAGCCTTGAGTTTCACATTGCGTCACAGTGAGACTCATGTCAGCCGAGTTTGGCCATGCGCTTTACCTGTTTATTTTCGTGGTTTCTCAACACGTGCATCCTAGCTGCAAGAGCTTCAACATCGTTCATCACTAATGTTCCGTCTCATATTGTGTTAGAGGAGTGTGTTACAATATAATATACTCCTGCTCACTCAACTTGGCCAAAAATAGGAAGCGCATTATCACAATGATAGATCAGTGGGTGTAGCGAGAAAATTCTTACTGAATAGATGACCCCGTAAAAAAAGTGCCCCTCTACACACAGCTTCTCATAGTGACACTCGCAATCTCTCTGCCAGTGAAGTGGATATCAGCTACATTGATCCGATCGGCGATGATTTGATTGCGGGCAATGCATGGCTTGGCACACAAAAAAACTAGCACGCGACATAACAAGTTGCCACTTTATCAGAGGGCGGAAACTTTCTGTACCTTTTACAGGACATGCTCTCAGATCATGATACGTTGCGGCAGTGCCACTTCCGCCACTGGTGGCTGCCAGGTATCCTACTAAAAATAATTTCCAAACAAAACATTTTTGATGACATCCCTGGTGAGGCCCTCAAAAGAGGGAAAGGGTACGAACTGCGGGCAGGATGGTTGCTGCGAGAGGTCTCTTTTCCCACTTCACATGTAAGCGTAATGAGTGTGTGCCTTAACCAATTGCTCAATATTACAAAGCTCTAGCGGCACAAGTAAACTTAAGGTTCTTGTTCAATCACTCGTGTCGTAATAAAAAGAGAAGCATGCACCTTGTGTGAAAAGCCTTTCTGCAAAAGCAGCTTTCTATCACAACTGAAATACTGAAAGTACATAATGAGCAAACAATGCTCCAAGAATATATGAACTCATGCAAAAATGCTACCTTGACTTTACGTGCAGGTGACGTCGTACAGGACGGAATCATGTCTTCTTTACGGCTAACATATTTTCTTCCACATCTTGAGCCCCAATCAAGATCGGAGTTCAAGGGAAGATAAAGTCGTGAAGGGATGAGAAGCCATTGAAGGGCCAATCGCGTTGGAGAATGTTTCGGCTAGTTGACGTGTTTTTGTCAAGGCAAGTCCACCTAGGTAGAACAGTGGCTACAGTGCTGGGCTGCTAAACCAAAGGTTGCGGGTTCGATTCCATCCGCGGCGGTAGCATTTTGATGGCGGCGAAATAGTAGAGGCATGTGTACTGTGCAATGGTATAGTCCCAGTTAAAGAACACGAGATGGTGACTATTTTCGGGGCCTTTTGCTGTGGCATCTCTTATATTCACATCGTGGTTGTGGGACGTGAAACCCCACATAGTAGTACTTTGGCCAAGGCATTGCCTTGAGGAAGCAATCTTCATTTTTCAAAACAGTGGTTCCCGCAGAATAGCTATTTCTGTAAGCATCAATGACTGTAACACGTGGATTTCATCGACAGTATCACAAGCAAAGGCCCGCTAGGTTGCTATATGTGATTCTATGAACAGGAAGGAAGGTATATGACGGCTTCACATCGTTTCAATCAGATGCCGTAAGTAAAAAATGAAGAAGCTCTGAAGTAGAAAATAGGACGAAATTTCTTCTGGTCGGGGTGTAATGGCATTGTGGAAAGAAAAGCACAGGACGCCTACCGAGAGGGTCAAGAAAATATAATAGAAGTCTTTTCGGCTTCCACATGGAAGGCTAGTTGACTAAACGTGAAAAAACTCTGTAGCCAAGTTAACACGCATCCAAGCCTGCCATGAAAGCCTTTTTGTGCAGCAAGTAGGCTCTCATCATCACAAATTAGTCTAGTGGCCCAGCGCTTATGTTAGTTGAGGCAGCCATCCAAAGAAATGGGTTTACTCATGCACTCGCACATAACTAATGCCTTCTCAAATAACGGACTGAAATACTTGCGTTCCCCCGTTTTCACTCGGAAACTTCGAGGACTTTTGAAAAACAGGAAATCACTGGGTTAACGCACTGCAGAGCCACGCCAAACATTGGATGCCACGATTAGCCATCTTCGTCTAACGCATGGCTCACCTGATTCAATCGGCCTACTACGGCTTCCGTTTGCTGCATGCCATATCAAACGTCTTATCTTTGCCGCCTTCATACTTGGCACGTTAACGGAGCAGGGCAACCGAGTGCGATGCAACATGTGATATCACTGAGAAAGAACGAAGGAGGAGCGAAGTAAAGCGCTAATCACAAGTCTTCACACGTATCGCCGTATTCAAAGCCCGCAAAATAAACAATAAAATAAGAACCGCACGTTGGGCGGGTTGGTATTCTATTCCCGATGGCATTTGGCGCAAAAAAAATACAGACAATTACAGTCTGTATTTCAATGTTTTTTTTGTGTGTGTGTAGGAAAAATGCCATCCAAAATAAAAAAGACAAATGAAAGAAATGCGAGTTCTTTACAGTTCCAATAAATGGATTTATTTGTAAAAACTGGCGAAAAAGAATAAATGCGAACATCTACGTTAACCTCACTTCGTTCAAATAAATCTTAGGGTGTCCGACAACCGCTACGACCACACGCATTCCTTGAAACCGAAACTAGCGTTGAGTTTCCGGAGCGTGCCCTCACTTTGTATTACTTTTCAGTTTGTAGCTATCTCGTTCATTGCTTCACAGTTCACGTTCTACAAATCTTTTTACACGTGACATAGTACTGAGATAATGGGCGCATGGCCGCGTTCATGCACACACATTCTTGATAAAAAGCTCCAGAATCGAGCCTCTGTACATACATTGTGTTGTGTGTCGTTTTGATTTAACAATGAACTTAAGTGATTTTGAAAGATTTCAGCAACTGCGAAAATGGGAAGTTCTTCTAGGCAAACATGACTATCTATCTATCTATCTATCTATCTATCTATCTATCTATCTATCTATCTATCTATCTATCTATCTATCTATCTATCTATCTATCTATCTATCTATCTATCTATCTATCTATCTATCTATCTATCTATCTATCTATCTATCTATCTATCTATCTATCTATCTGTCTGTCTGTCTGTCTGTCTGTCTGTCTGTGTGTCTGTCTGCCTATCTATCCATCCATCTATCTATCTATCTATCTATCTATCTATCTATCTATCTATCTATCTATCTATCTATCTATCTATCTATCTATCTATCTATCTATCTATCTATCTATCTATCTATCTATATATCTATCTATCTATCTATGATGTGCCTTGCGTGAGTACTGTTGCCGGGTGTTTCACTTGCAGTTCAGTATGAAATATCATAACTTTCTCCTTAAAAAGTCAAACTAAATCTAAGAACTTAAAATGGCATAGAAAACAACGGTGAATGCTCAACGAAAATGCGCGCGATCGGACTAGAGGATTGCTCCAACTAAGTACAGAAAATTTTAAATAAAACAAGAACGTGATGTTCTGCAAGCTCTAAAACGTATTTAGAAAAATTAGCATTAGTTTTACATGTGTACGAAAGATATTTATGACAAAATGGTAGGTGTTGCGGAATTGGAAACATACAGTTTCGGCATCGAATGCATCCATCAGGGGTTTCAAAAATAATAATAACTTTTAAGCGACTCAACATAGGTACACATTTTTTCCTGTAAGTATTGTTGAATGAACTGGGAACTCGAAAATTTGAAATGCCCTCCGCGCCTCCACCCCAAACAACAAACAAAAACTTTATTTTTTTTCACAACATGCGGTTTCGAAGGTGGTGACCTACATTAAAACACGTTGCGTGAACATTACGGTCTTCCACACTATCAATATGTGTGCGGCACGAACAATATTAGTAAAACTTCATTTAGGCCTATAGTTGCTACAAATTCTTGACATTGCAAATACCGCACATATACAAGTGCCCGACACAAAAACAAAAGACTTCGGACTGAAACGCTATTTGTGTGACGAGACTTCTTTTTGAGGCGTTGTAAGTTTAACCGAAAAACTTGAATTAAATTTACTGAAGCTCAATGCTAAATAGCTGTCGCTATTAGTACTATGAGTTGGGCGTTTACTTGTAAGTCATTCCTGACTCTACACATCACATTCACGCAGCCAAAGTTTTCGCCAAGCATGCACTCACTACGTAACCACCAGCCACTCCGTTTTTTTAATATATATCGTAACAGCTGGGGCAAAGAAAGGCTTGGTGCTTGGGCATATATTGCTTCTTTTTGATAATTGCCATTTACTGGGTGATTGAACATCCCACATACGGCTTACGTTCTGATTCTAATATGTAGCTCAAGGTAATAAATAAATTTGGGTTCTAATTATACAATCGAAACTAATTGACAGGTCTTTCTAGAGTGAGCAATTTATATAAAAATTGCAGCCCAGTAATTGGGGAATTGATGTATTCTTGGTCTACAGTGAGTTTCCTGCCGTCCGTTCCAGGGCAAAAGTAGGAATGATGCTCAGCGCGAGACAGATTCAGGTTCCTGTTAGCATGAGAAGGGTACTCTTCAAACACTTTTATTGTAGTAAATTCCTATTGAACAGAATGAATAACAAAATTCAGTTGCATTGGCTAACTACAAGTACTTCAGATGATTTAACAGTTGGGTGCGCTTGACAGTGTGAAACGAAAGCTGTGTATATTCCACGTCGTACAAACATTAGCGCAAGCTCACAGAAGAAAACTCTGGGACGCTGTTTTCGCTTGCTCGCGAAAAAATAAACCACACTTTTATTTATTTTTTCTTTTAAAAAATCAGAGCCACCCTTGCATGACCATCGTCACGTTTTGCATTCGCTAGAATATTTCTCGTTCGATTTTGTGCACACTCCTCCTTGTAAGCCAAGCCTTTGGCAGTGTTGACAGCACACGGTAGTGTTTGGTTACTGCCCATTTACAACTGCAAAATACAAAATTGTATTCATTAGTTCTTGCGTACATATCTCTGCATACCATTGTTATTAAACTAAGCATGTTTTATTATATACCTGGTCACAATCATTATTATATACAATACAACGAAGCACTTCACGTCATTTCGTTCATAAAACAGCGCATGTACATTTAACCTATCCGTCAAGCGCAAAAGCCAACTTCTCAGCTCTGTGCTGTACAGAATATACAAATACCTTTAAAAAAATCTCAGGTACTTCGTGAATATATTGCATCTCTATTCCGATAAATCTCGCAGGGTGACTTTTTATCTGTACTCCGATATACATTCAATCTTATTTCTTGAGGCACAAGATACTTCAACAGAAACAATACCGTTTGTAAGAACAACTCTTGTCTGAACTCCGCTTCTCAAACTGATAGCGCTACCACTAAGAGGCCTGAACTAAGCTGAACGCAGTAACCTGTGGCACGTTCTACTTTACCATGGCCTATGGTATACAGATATGCGGCAAGAGTGGTAGACTGTAGAATAACATAAAAATTACAAGAGTGCTCACTAGGGTAAAAAACCAGCAGAGATACGCAGCTTCACCGCAGCCGTAAGATGGCAGCACATCACTCACAGCTTCAAGAAAGCACGCGTACTATTCACTACAGTACATTTTTAGTGCAATATACGTCTACGTGTTTTTGCGTATGTGATAGTGGCCAGAATCCGTCTTTATCATCTGTAATTCTACAGTCGGGTGGAGATCAGGCATGAATGAGATGCGAGAGAAGTGCACACGACGCGACGGCAACGCTGTCATGCTCCATGTTCATGAACACTTGCGGGTATGAAAAAGCACGGGCAGCAGCAGGGAGATACCATACAAAAATGTGCGATAACATGCCCAACGCGCGTCATGGTTTTCACTTGTTTTGTCTGTCTCTCAGCTTGGCTGCTTCTAGGTACGAACGCCATCAGTGCTTTGTTAAGTGCGAATTGTATTTTTCATTGAAGCCTAAACCTAGCGTTTCTGGTTTTGTACTTTTCGGCGCAGATATCTTTTTTTTTGTGCTTTTCGTTTCGCGTACTCTTTTCGTGGAATGCTTTACACGAAAGAAAACTACTTGAAATGCTTCACAGCAAGTTTGCGAAAAAAATTCTTTCTTTGCTCAAGAAATTGAGTCACCGCTCGCGTTGTTAGGTTTTTTTTTTCTGCTGCTGCATAAATTCGAATTCACTGCATGTGTGAGCTTTTGTGAAAAGTGCAGCTATGCTCAGTGTCGTTATCTTTGCTGTTCACAAATTGCTTTATGCTCTAATGCGCGCAATACGAAAAAAGTGCTGAATCTAGAAAAATATTTGTTAGCTAACGCTAGGACGTAACCTTTGAGTAAACACTCTTGCCTCGTTAACGGCTCGCATGACTCCTAAAATTGCTTTGAACTTGCTGTGGTAACTGCTTGCGACTGTTTTTCGCGAAAGAGCGATGTAAAGTGTGTAGGAGAAAATTAGTGTGAAGGTGGGAAAGAAAACGTAGCCAACATTAATCTTTTCTTTTTCCGGTTCATGCCGGAGTCAAGTGCTGAGGCAACTACTGCCGTGTCGCATAGTGTACTGATTTTATTGATTATTTGTGGGTTTTAACGTCCCAAAACCACCGTATGATCATGAGAGACGCCGTAGTGGAGGGCTTCGGAAACTTTGACAGTTTTATCTGCTGCACTTCTTAAATTGTTGCCTACTGGTTTATTACTCTTGATAATCATGATATGGCAGTTGCGTCTTGCCGTCTCGCAGTTCAATTAACTCCTCTTTGTGCCTTCGCTTATCAGACATTAACAAAGTGGGCATGTGCTTAAAAATAACAACACTTTAAAATAAAAGTTTTCGCTTCTCTAATGATTCTCATGTTTAATTAGATTGTGTGCAGAAACCGACATTGGCATCGTGTACTTGCCACTCTAGCGGTGCAGTTTACATGGAGCTCCACGATGCATGCCAACGACGCGTTAAAAAAAAAAAACAGTATGGCCTCAGAGACGAGTACGCATGTGAAAGTGGTCTTGAAAGCTGTATAATATACCTACTCACCGCAACATAGCCTTCGAGACAGTCTTTTCTGCGGTCTGCCACCTCCGAGGCTGCACTGTTTCCCCACACTCGTTTGGTGTACAGCAAGGCCAAATCAGCCACAAAGGCGTATGAAAGTGTCCTCTCTTAAGCTTTTATATTACTCTATGGATAGGCAGTTTATGCTTACCCAGGAACGATGGGTTGAGACGTTTGTATATTAATGCAATTGCGTTAAAAAAACTAACTTCAGCCAACCCCATTTTTGCAGCACACAAGTCATTTATTTGTTTAACAGAGCAATGATTGGCAATCTCTGTTCTAAGCGTAAGCACATTTTCGCTGGTAATGCAAGTACTACGCATATTAAAAATTCAAAACTCATCATCTCTTGTCAAAATAATACAATAGGCAGAGCAGGGAATTCAAAAGGTTTCTAAAGTTTGCGAAGAAGAAAGCTTTTTTGACCAAAATCTACCGGAATAAACATTAGCCTGTACAATGAAATCATGTGCTTAAATTAGTGAAATCTGCCTCACGTCACGTAAATAACGGAATTATATTCATAGAGACATTTATGCGAAGTCTGCCGAGGTGGAATGGTGATCGCGGTGGGCGGAGCTTAGATTTATTCTTGTGCTGTTACCGAGTACAGAAATCTTGCTAGAAGTGCTGCGTCCGCCGATGGGAATACTCATTTTGTTCTACCCATATCGAGAAAGGCGAAACGTCGTCATAGATCCAAAAAAAAAAAACCGTAGCTGTGGCATTGCAGGTACGCGTCCGCTTCAGCTACAGGAGGTGCGGGGTTCGATCCCCAGTGCCGGCCGGCCACCCACCGGTAGCTAAACAAAGTACAGGTGGGCTTCGAGAGGCTGTGACGCGTCGCCCCAGTGGTGAAGCTTACTCTGCCTAGAGGACTCCCAACCCGTTGGGCCGGGACCCGGGATCCAAAAACAAAGAGAAACATTCTCAGACAAGAACCGTTCTCGCGCCATCCTTGCATTATAAATGGCTTAATTCGCTGCTTAAAAGGACAAGATCGCGTGAATGCACTGTGAACTCCGTCCGAAAGTTTTCGGAATCGTAATTATCTTTAAAAAGGTGTTTTTCTTCAGAATTTTGAGAATTGAGGTCCTGGCTTATGCTTTAATCAGTGAAATCTCGTTCCTCTCGCCTGCCAGCTTCGCTGATTGTGTGAAAGTGAGCCTGGCAGGCTTACAGGAAATTAGTCTGGTGCTTGTGGGCCGGTTCTAACGGGGTATTTCCAATGAAGCCCACATGGCCATGTGACTTCAACGGAAAGCAAACAGCCAGACCCGAACTGATTTGAGGTGCTACGAATGTCAGCAGATGGGGGCTTGTGGTAGAGCTTGGCGAAGCGCGTACGTCAAAGTGGTTGGTTCGTTGCCTTGTCGACGTGCGCACAAAGTTTCCTAAAATTATTTGGAGGAGAATCTGGCACTACCATTGTTCAGCGACCATGGTGGTAATTATGCTAGCTATAGGGAAAACGGTGACGGGCGACAGCGGAGGGCTGCACGATTTTACGTCGAACGATGGCGGGCACACCAGATGGCACCACCTGTGCAAAAGATGATTGGGGTGAAATTGGCCCGCTTTGCGCGTAGCAGCTAGACATTAGTTTCTCTCATTTTAGACAACCGTTTTCACACCGCGCCCGACTTTTTATGGCGCTACGTGTTTATTTCGCTAAAAAGAATGTCTTGCAAGTTCTGAGTTGCGCCAAGCAATTGAAAAAAATAAGAATAAATAGGGCGAAACGCTTTATATTCTGACAGAACTGACATGCCGCACGGACCTGTTCAGCGCCTGTCCTATGTCGTTAAATCCGCGTTGCGTTATTTTGGCACTGCTTTTACTGTGTATGATATGCTTCAGCTGAGTGAAACCACTAGCTCGCATGCATAGAGAAACTGGTTTTACAGTGCTGTCTCTCTTAAAGAGAGGTAAACTCTTTGCAGTCATTCAGAGTGAATATATTTGGCCGAGGTGTATTGCTGATTTTTCGTCTCCCTCCCCCTTCCGCATCCACCTTCATTTTTCATACTTCTAAGGGGCTGGGTGCCCTTCAGCCTAAAATATTCAAATCATTTGCATTTTCTCGCATCTTTTTCTTGAGAAACTTGGACACGAGATGAGGACGTTGTATCTGGAGGCTATTTTTTCCAATGGACATATTTTCTTATTTTAGCGATCGTTCTTTCTACGATAGAAAAAATGACATTTTTAACCTATTGTCTGAGTGCAAAATAAATACACGCAACGGAAATGTGGTACGAAATGTTAATTTATGACACATTTGGGATCACATACTTCTGAAGCATATTTGTTATCTCATACTTTCCTATATAATACTTTCCTATATAAAAGTCAAATTACTTGAACCTTTTCAACTTCAAAAGTTTCTGACACTCTCTTTGGACACCCGTATCTTATATTGCTCAGAAGTGCATATGTGTGGGCAGAAAAAAACTGGACTACTTTTACGGTCAGTTCTTTGCTGTGAATTTTGCTGTCAACTTTATCCAGCTTCATTTATGTGAAAAACTTCATGAATTCTCGTATGCCGAGGTAGTGCAATTTTTCAGCAGAAAAGAGTAAATGCATCCTTCGAAGCTTACATCACTGTGGCCAGATTTTCACAAATATACAGTAAGCCTCCCCTGTCAAATGCATTCACTAACTCACTGTTTGATGACCCGCCGTGGTGTTCTAGTGGCTAAGGTACTCGGCTGCTGACCCATAGGTCGTGGGATTGAATCCCGGCTGTGGCGGCTGCATTTCTGATAGAGGCAGAAATATTGTAGGCCCGTGTGCTCAGATTTGGGTCCACGTTAAAGAACCCCAGGTGGTCTAAATTTCCGGAGCCCTCCACTACGGCGTCTCTCAAAATCATATGGTGATTTTGGGACGTTAAATCCCATATATCAATCAACTCACTGTTCGGTGTGACAATGACTCCAAATTTTTTGGTGTCAAGAGCGTTAATATACTCATTGCAGAAGCTTTTGTAGTTGAACGTTTTAGCAACATAGCCAGACACGAAATAATTGAGACAGCTGTCCCTTTTCTGAATGACATAGCTACTGTGATCATCACCTAAAGACAGCTGTGTGGACCTAACGCTGTCCACTTCTCCAACTTCCAGCATGTATTCTAAGATTTCTCGTATGTAGGAAATAGAATCACTTGAGGCGGGCGACGAAGCGTGAAGAACAGTTTTTATAAGCTCTGCAAAGAAGTTCCCACTCCTGAGTAGTCTCGCAAGGTTATAAACAAATAAGCAATTTACAGTCACCATGAACAGTGAGGCATTCACATGGTCCTTACTATCCCAACATTGCCTAATAATCCCGAAAGCATTTTCTTGATTATCTTGGCTCTATCGGGGGTCTTGGCTCAGTCGGGTGTACATGACCGGCATAGTCAGTTTGCTTACGGACATGGTCAGCAAACCGACCATGTTCTGGTTCGCATAACACAAGCCAGAACACGTGACCAGGCAAAAAACGACAGCAAAGGCGACGCTTTCGAACGAGGCAACGGCACAGATCAGAGAGAACGAATGAGCCCAAGCGTGCGTGGCCAGCACCTTCTACTACACCAGTGTCCCTGCAGTGGCCATAATTTTCGCTGCGTTTCGCGCGCTCCTATCCCACGGCGAGAAAGCAACGCCCGTCACACTACTAACGTTGCTAGGAATTCTATCTACCTTAACACTGCCCTTCCTCCGGCCACCATAATGGGAAAGATGGGCAATACACAATTTTGCCTAGTTTTTGTACTTGCTCGTGGCGAATCAGACTTGCGGCTTCGTTTATTGCAAATTCGGCTTTGTTTAATAAAAAAAAACGAGCCCCTTTGAACTCCATGACCCGATCTGAAATGATACGCATAAAAGAATAAGGTGGTGAAGCGCAACCGCTGAACTTTTGCTGATTTTCGTGTGGTGAGTAAGCAACTCCAAGCCGAACGAACACACACGGAACCATAAGTACGAAGATTAGACAAATGCGTGTACTACCGACCATTCCGATGCTCGCTGAAGCGCCGTGCATTGCAGTTCCCTTAGATACTAGCGCCAGAGTTCCATCTACTGAATATTGCCACCAGGTGTTCTGTACCGTTGAACACTGAACCACTCCTGTGCCAGTGAATGAAGAAGACAAAAACGACCAACCCGCGCCAGCCGGAGACATCTTTCGAATAATACTTTAAAGAAGTGGGTATGAGCCACAAGTGAAGGGCAACAAGAACAAGGACGCATCCTTCTTCGTGCCTGATATTTTGACAGTCGTGTCTGCTTGTACGTTTGACTCCCTATCGCGTGACGACGTGTGTTGGTGTGGGTTGCTCTATGCACCGAGCCCCTCCTGTAGTGTAAGAACCTCCAGCCCCGTACTGGTGGTTACGCCTGTTCACCGTGTCAGCCGAAGGATCTGTGCACTGGACCCTGAGTTCAGACATCTCCTAGAGAAGGTGACTGCTCCTACTATCCCAGGCAGCACCGTCCCAAGCGACTCCAACCCAGCCAGTACGGAGGGCGCAACGCCCATGCACTATACACTGTTTGAAGCCCGAAAGCCGAATCACTTTCATGGCACTGCCTTTGAGGATGAGGATTGGCTAGTTCACAATTATTTCGTTGCTTATCCATAACACGTTGAATGACGCAAACTTATACATGTCTAATTTAATTTAAACGATAGGGCACGTTCTTGGTACGAAAACTCGGCAGATGTGTAAATGTCATGGGAGGACTCCAAACACCGGCTTCTCAAATGCATGCAAGTCCCGATCGCTGAGAGTGAGCTGAGAATGAATGCAAGTGCTGTATCCTAGTGCCAAATGAAGGCGGAGCCATGTACGTTAAGGACATGACGCGTCTTTTTCGACGAGTCGATCCCCACCCCCCTCCATGCCATAAGACAAACAGGTGCGATAGCCGATGCGTGGAGTGAAGTAGCAGTTGTTCGGTGGTCTTGTACGCAGTCCACCGAGCACTACATCAGAATTTCTTGCGAAAGCGGTCCTAATCAAAAGCAGCTTCGGCATATGGACGCAGCCATATGAATGACAAGTAAACCTTGCATTCGCTACGGACTACACGGGTGGTCTTGGGGGCCACGTCGACTTCTTCCGAGAGCACATACACTGTGTCATCCACGAAGTACTGCAGAAGATATCAGTACCCCCGTCGCCTGCTGCCACTTCTTTGTCCGGCATCGTCCGAGACGAGGTTCCGCAGACACTGCAAGAACCTTCCTGTCAGGCAGAACCACGGACCCTGAATGACTTTCCTCACATGTCGTGCGCGCAAACTCTGCTCCAGCCAGCACTACTTTTGGCCCCACTTCCAGCCGTGGCCCCTGCTATGCCTTCGGCAGACCAAACTCTGCGCCAACCTGCACTACAACGCACTCCGCTTCACACCACGGCCCCAGACATGCTTCAGGCAGTCCAAGCGGGCCCGTATCTCAGGGACCACCAACCGACTTCGCAAAAATCAGACATGTGGCGTGCCCACAATCGACGTCCTCTTTGCTCTCACTATGGCGAAGCTGGGCAACTCTACCAATAATGCACTTATCGAGAGCTAGGAATTCGCGGTTTTTCGGCCAACTCTCTACCTCCTTGGTTCAGCCAGGAGCCTCCGGAAATTACGGTCTACGTTGCCCGGCAGCACGGATAGGCATCTTGGCACCACTCAGATTCTCCATCACCGCAGCAGTTCTCGCCTAATTGTCGTACCTAATCCGGCGAGGTGCAGGGCCGGTCACCTATCCTACGCCAGGAAAACTAGCCACAGCGACCTTTGGGGGCAAGGCCGCTCAGACTGGTCAGACTCAAGGCTCCCTATCGACGCGGACTGACGATACCGGTGATACATTGACGACGACATCACCAGCTGACTGGGGAAGACTTTCCCTTGATATTCCTGTTCTGCTAGATGGTCACAAAGACACTGCTTTTGTGGACACTGGTGCGGACTATTCAGTAATTGCAAAAAAAACTGGCCAACCTTATGAAAAAATTACCGACGCCTTGGAACCTAATGCCAAATCGTACAGCTGGCGGTCATATCGTCACGCCACTCGGTATGTGCACGGCAAGATTGCAAGTCCGTGGTGGTACGTTTGTTGCCAGTTTGAGCGTTCTGCTTCAGTGCTCTCGAGACCTGATCATTGGCATGGATTTTTAGAGCTATATTTGACGGTGCTATATTCGACATTCGACGAAGTCTAGTCACGTCCTCGAGCACGAACGCCACAACAGCTCATGCGTATACCAGTCACTTGCGAGTGTCTCTTCGCGTCGTCGACGACTATGTCATGTTACCAACCCATGAAAGTGTCGTGGTTAAGGTGGCGTGTGACGGAGTGATGCGCTGGTGAAGCAGTCGTGGAAAGCAATCACTTGCTCTCACTGTCCCAGGATGTCAGCGTAACAAAAATCCTTGTTGACCTTCGGTATGATAACTGCGGCGTTCTTTTCACAAACTTCAGCTACGAGCACTGCCTTGTTTTTCCTGTAACTCTCATCGCCGACGCCGACCCAGTCGCCAACATCACTTAGTGTGTTGCTTCCGAGGCTATCGGCACCGCTGAAGAACCTTTCCGTAGCGTCGACAGTCTAACGCCTTCTAGAGCGAACAAGCAGCGTTTGAGTGAGCTGTTGCTGGAGTCCCACACACGCTTTGCACCTTTTCTCAAGATACGTCAAACACCAATAACAAAACACCGTATAATCACCTACGACGACGTGCACCCCATGGGGCTGTTACGAAACGACTGGCTCCCAAACCGTAAGAAAAAACGTGACTTTATCCTGCGGTCATGGCCGACTATCTGTTTTGCCATCCCTCGCGAGCTCAGTGCCCTCGGCTTTCTCTTCTTCCTTCCCGGTGTCGCGCGTTCAAGTTGCTCCGTTCTGTTTCATTTTTTCAACATCATCCGGGCGAGCTAAGGTGAATCGGAGACTTTGAGCGAGAAAATCTTTTCCACAAGACGATTAACAACAGAACCGTTGGCGAGACGGATGAAGCAAGCACGCACAATTTTATCTCTCCCTGGCAATAGCTCAAGCACTCTGCCCATTTTCCATGACGTCGCAGGTGCCGTGTCTTCTTGAAAGAGCACTACATCAGCAACTCGGAGCTTCGTTGTCGGGCATGTTGAGCGATTGCGTGCCGACCGCAGCAATAGCAGATAAGCTCGTTTACATCTCTTCTAAAGTTCCACTGTTAGACGCTGGCGATGACGAGCCTTTCGTTCCAGATCAACGGATACGTGAGGCTCTGGTGGGCACTGCTGTGGCAACGATGTGCTGTGTTTACCCAGCCAGAAATGCGATGGAGCAAGAGCTGTAGCTCGTTAGGCTCACGTCTAAGATAGGTGAGGGTTCTGCTGTTGATCGCAGCGTCAACCTCAGACAGCACTCGTTGTGAGGCCTTCCACGTTAAGACTACTGTGTACAAATGACTTCTTTAGCGAAGTTTTTGTCGTATGAATGAGGTGCTCGCACCATCCACCCCACCATGGAGCGCGTTCTACGATAAACTTCGATTGTATCTTGATCTCCGCGGCATACTTGCGAAAAGCAGTTAGCGCATATGCAAACCATCTAGCATAACTCCGAAACGTCTGGGCGTTGTCAGAGTACACAATTGAGGGTGCACCCAGGCGCGCGACGAAACAACGAAAGGCAAGCAAAGCTGTAGCGGTGGTCATGTCTGATGTTAGCTCAAGGTGAATGGCGCGTGTGACGGCGCGCGAAAGCAAACGTATTTAAGTCCTTCTTGGACCGCTTGCTGACTTCGTGTACAGCGGCTTGCAGTAATCAAGCCAAACGACCGTAAAGGGACTGGTTTTTTAATTCTTTCGCGAGGAAGTTGGGCCATGGATGCTGCCTCCACTGTAGTTTTCCAGCGTTCGCACATTCTACATTGAAAAATACTCGTCTTCACGGTTTGATGCTCTCTCAATAACCAGAAACGCTCTCGAAGCTCAATAAGGGTTGCTTCAGCACTACTGAGGATCGCACACATATGTGCTGACGTAACAAGCAAGCTGGTGAGCTTATGGTCACTTGAAAGTAGGATGGTGTTACGAATGTCCTGTTCAGCCTGCAGCTCTTGCAGTCACCCATCGACGCGAAAGAGATGGTCCTCATCTATAAACGGGCACAAACGAAGTACAAGAGATGTTGAAGGTAATGGCAGAGCTTTCTGCAGCGCTTGGACCTCGATTGGGAACTTCCTGCATTGTATGCAACAATGATGCTCAGCTTGTAATACATCTCCTGCTGTCAGAGGACCAGACGCTGATGGAAGCATCTTGTGCGGTGGCTAAAACGCTGGACCTATGCAGTTACTCTTATCAGTTTTGGTAAAGAGCTGTAGTTTTTCAGGGACGCGACACCGTGGCGAACATTATTGGTGGATGAACAAACGGATGTTATTTCTGCGAAAAATGCTCGATCATTCTTCGGTTGCTGCACTTTGGTGAACAGTATTTTTTGTTAGATTCGCTGACGTCTATATCTTTGTAAGACCTTGTTTTATGTTACAGCCAGCTTTGGCCATGCCACCACTTGGACAATTTAGTAATATCTGAAAGTGATAGTCCCCGAGTGATGACATCGGCGGGATTTTCTTTGCTGCTACAGTGAAATCATTGGGAAGGTCTGATATGCTTCTGGATTTCGGTGACACGGTGTGCTACAAATGGTTCCAGCTAGGTCCCTGAACTCTTTATCCAGTTTAGTGCCACGAGCGACTCCGTTCAGAAAGCAACAGTGACCTCTCGGAAAAAAGGAACCTTTTGCACGTAGCGTATAAGCTGCACCGTGATGGGGCATGCCAGGAGCTCCAGGCGTGGAAGTGATACTTTTATCAGGAGAGCAAGTCGGCCCTTGCTGAAAAAAGTCGTATGAAGCACGTTTCAGGTGGCGAATTCACTCGTAAGTAAATGCAAGTACCGTATGCTCCAGGACTGGCATCTGAAAAGATGTGCAGCTCAAATATTTTTATTTTATAGGAACATATGTCGTGGAATAGTGACGGACGAGTCAGACAGCTCAGAACATCAACTATTCCATTCGGCCTGTTCACCCTCAGGCATACTGGCATCCCATGCAAGATTTTTCTTCCATAGATACAGTAATACGTCGCCGCTGCTTCGCAGGTAAAGACAGCATGGTGACGTGGTTGCAGGTGACCTTTCTCGCGCAGTTCTACTTGAATGCGAAGAAATGTCAACAGGTACTTCGCTCGGCGCAGTCTGTGTTCGGAAGTCTCCGTTCCACTATGGGCGCAGTCATCCTCTTTCATCCTTTGTCGGTACATGATACCGAGATCGTCTGGCAAGCAGCGCTCCACGACCTGATTTATTACCACGATGTATTGATCCGAGGACACGCCGAGGCCTTCTAAAGCGCTCACTCGGATCAGCACATTGTCGTGAAGTGTGGGAAGTTAAGCAGCTTCCGATGAGCTCTTCACAGCAGTCAGCAAGAAAAGATGATCCATGTGCTCATTGATAAAAAGATCTCGCCGTCCAAAACGATCCGTGAGCGTTGCAATAGTGATGTCGTAATTCTGCTTAGCTAACCGGATTCCTTCGAGTGACCATTTAGCACTGCCAGTAATTACGTAAGCAAATACTTGAATTTTTCGATGCATGGTAGGTCGGGGTTTTGGTAGATCGTGGCGTCGTAATGATCCCAAAAGGCCTGCCAGTCGCGCAGGTTGCCGTCGAAGGTAAGGTATCTGTAGCCTGGCTAGTACAACCGATCTGTGACTTGGCTCTCTCGCATGGTCCGGAGCATCGACGGATCTCGGGAGGTCTGCCTTGCTCGATCCTGATCTAGAACCTTCAGCACGCGTCGCGATAGCTTGCTGACGACCTTGCAACCAGTACTTCACGCGCGCGATGGCGTAACTGATCTTGTCGCTATATTCTTGCGTCGTTTCGACTTCGCTGTCAACATCATCTTCACCTGTTAGCATAAAAATTTCGTTGTCCAGTCTCGACAATGTAGGCTTCTTGTCCTTGAAGTGCACGTGAACTTCCGAGAGGTCAGCATCCGTTTGCTGCAGAAGATTCGAGAGCTGGGGTAGGGCTTGCGTGACGCCAGCCCTGAGGGCACTTCGCTTACTCCGCAGCAGAGTGTCGATTATTCTCAGTGAAGGTCGTTTATTTTCTATTGATGGCCCCAGAATGCATTTTCTCTCGTGTGCCAGTTTGTGTAATGCTTATTTATGGAGCCTACTCCGACCTACTGCTGTTTACCGCACTTGTTTTAGCATTGGTTTGATTCTCTCTTGAGAGGAGGAGTAATGCCACTTGGTGTTCTGTGCGGGGAACAGTGAGCCAGTTTCGTGCCCGTGAACGAAAAAAGCGAAGACGAGCAACCCGCACCAGCCGGACACGTCCTTCTTCGTGCCTGGCATTTTGACAGTCGAGTCTCTTTGTACGTTATATATAGGCCCTAGCGTGTGACAATACTTAGGAAGCTCTTTGGTAGTGCAGCTTCACGGATGAAAAGTGCGTTGTGGCCGACACTATGGGACCCTCAGCATTTCCAAGCGCCTCCAGCAACACGCGATTTGCACTTCAACGAGGTATCTCTCCGAACAGTGGCTGCTAACCTTTATTCATCGGGATACTGCCACCATAAAGTTTCCTAAATTTATTTAGATGTGACTATGGCGCTGACATCGTTCAGCGACCATGGGAATGATGGGAAGTACACAGATTCGCCTGGTCTTCGTACTTGCGGGCGCCAAATTGTACTTGCGATTTCGTTTATTGCTGCTTACTGTTTTGTTTTTTTAAAAAAAAACGAACCCTTTAGAACTTTGTGACCCAATTCGTAATGGTAAGCCTAAAAAATAAGGTGGAGAAGCGCAACCAGTGAACATTTGCCGATTTTACATGAGAAGCATTTTTTAGTGAGCTTCGGTGACTTTGAACATGTCTATCTATCTATCTATCTATCTATCTATCTATCTATCTATCTATCTATCTATCTATCTATCTATCTATCTATCTATCTATCTATAATCTATCTATCTATCTATCTATCTATCTATCTATCTATCTGTCTGTCTGTCTGTCTGTCTGTCTGTCTGTCTGTCTGTCTGTCTGTCTGTCTGTCTCTCTGTCTTCTGTCTATTCACTGAGCCCCCTACGACATTTAGAATTCCTCGCCATTTCGATAATGGTATCGATATCGAGATTGGTATGGCATAACATGTCTGTATGAAGGGCACATATGACTAGTCATAACATGTAAATCATGACATGTATATCATGAATCTCATGATTTACATTTCATAGTCCTGCAGCTCTTGCGGTGGCTTCGTTCACATGACATGTTGAAAACTGGTATGGTATGACATGGTTGCATGGAGGACACAAGTGACAGACCCAAATAAGAAAATCATGACATCCGTGTCGTGTAACAACATGACTTATGGCCATGCTCATGATGCGCTCGCCACGTTTTGCTAGCGTCATACATACCAAATTTGGTAATACGGTACTTGAATGAATGACCACAATATGATACTGGTGCACACATAATAAAATGACATGCGTATCATGTAACAACATGACTACACACCACGCCCATGATGCGCTCGCGGCCGTTTCGCTAGTTTCACCTGTACCAAACTCGGTATTATGTGACGCGAACGGACGACACAGGTAAATTACACATCCAAACATCATAATTAGAACATTGCGTGTCATGTAACAACAAGACTACATGCCAGGTATTATGCGCTCGCAGCCGTTTCGCTGGCTTCACATATTTCAAATTTGGTATTACGTGAGGTGAATGGCTTACGAAGGTATGTGACGGGTGCAAACATGATAATCATGAGATGCGTGTCGTGTGAGAACATGACTATATGCCACAATCAAGGCTCCAATAAATTTCGACGTGACGCGGTGTGCGGGCTCGCCGGCGTTCATTTTGTTGCGTCACGTCAGGCGCCAGTCCTGCCATATACTCGCAGGTGCGCGCTGCGCTGCGTTGCTTTGACGCTTGCGCGTTTCAGCCCTCGAGCGTCCCTCCGTCACGAAAAGAGGAAGATGATGTGTTGTCTGGGAAACGAATCGGTACGAAATGCAGCATTTTCCATTTCGCGTCGGTTGCCGTCGGGCCGCGCCGCCAGATGGTGGTCGCGCCGGTCACGCCTGGCGTCAGACTATAAAGTGCCCACGTTTCATGATGCACTCGCGGCCGCTTTGCTGGCTCCACACATACCAAAGTTAGTGCTACGCTACGTCAATGTATGAAGAAACATATGACTGCGGCAAACATGATTATCCTGACACGTGTGTCATGTAAGAACATGACAGCGTACAACGCTCATAGCGTGCTCGCGGGCGTATCGCTAGCTCCACATATACTAAATTTGGTATCACGTGACGTGAATTGATGTCGAAGGTAAACGACACATCCAAACATGATAATCATTACACAGAAGTCATGCACGGCATCACTTACCTCCACCCTGTGACGTTGTGCTGATTTTAAAGTCGCGTATCGACCTCTTTCATTCGTGCTTCGCATATCATCGATTCCCACTGCACGTGAGATCTCCCAATTTTTTGTTTCAGGCGAGAGATACGAACATTAGGCAAATCTGTGTACAACCCATCATTACCATTCTTGCTGAAGCGCCAGTGCGTTGCATCTCCCATCAGAGTGCCTCGATGCCCGCTCCTCCACTTGAGTGACGACACCTGTCATTACCACTGCCCACAGGTTGTACTCTGGCGAGTAGTGGCCTAGTAGCTCAATGTAAATGGTTGTAGCCCCTAGGAACTCAACACCCAGCCAACACCTACCGAAGCAAGCAGGGACATGAGCTCTGTAGCTTGGCGAAGACGCTGCCGGCACTAAATTGGTGGAGGCAGCAGTACAAAATGTGGCAGCACCCTGAGAGCAGGGTTGCGTGCATCGAGGCACCCTAGCTGCCATAGACACAAGCGCCCTCTGCAGACTTCCCTCTAGTGTATATGAGGAAACTCTATGACTGCCACCCCGGCGGAGATACTGTTATGAACGTGGTAGGCGTTGGGCAGTGCTATCTCGCCCTCCTAGCTGGCATTCCCCTAAAAGTCGCATGATGCGTCCTTTGGAGCCACTGGGCGCGTCCCACAGAGACTCTGGATATGTCCCAATTGTGGTGGTGCACCCTCCTCCTCGAGTGTCTCGGCGCACCTGGCGTCGGTGGCTTCCTCCTCTACGTTTTGTACATGCGTTGTAAATATAAACGTTTTGTTCTCTTCTGGTTGCTTTTTGCCTTGCCACTGCCTGTATGCTTTCAGCTGAGGGTTGGCCCTCGCAACGCTCTACCCAAGAAACCGGTAGTGCCTCTCTCGTAACAGTATAATAATCACGTTTATGTCCTCTGAGCACTGACATATGCGCTCTAAAGTGCATGCAAGCTTTACTTAAGCAAGAAAAACCATTTGAATATCAGTGTTGTCGATTTGCCTGTCGATAAGCCCGCACTGGTCACATTACTACTACTACGCTTAAATAGACTCGCTGATCCACCTTGTGACGCCTGTCTGAAAGCCGAAAAAATGAATCATATCGCTTCTCACTGAGGCTTTTTCCATGAAAATGATTCCCACATGTCATGAGATCAGCGGAATTCTTTTAAACTACTTTTCTGACAAAGAAACATTAAGTATACTTTGTGTGATTACATGTAGAAAAAATTACTGTATTTCACATAACTGCAAGAAATCCTATGGTGTACGTCACCAGAGGTATACTGCAATATCATTGATGAATTGAAGCCAGCGGCACATCTAAACAAAGACGGTGACTGAATCGCAGCGTAGCGAGCAACAGAACATTGTACTGACAATTTTGTGAGCATGCGTGACATATCATACTATTCATTTTTGAGCATTCTTCAAGGATCTGTTTGAGGTGGCCTGGATAATCAAATAACTTCACACTGTTCACACCAATATTGAAGCATGAATGTAATGAAACTTTGTTGCGCCGTGTTATAGACTTGCTCCTTTTGGTGATACATGCGATGAATCCGCAACATTATTTTTTGGGGGACATTTTTTTCTAAAATCTGTGATAAGCAGCAGAACGCTAATATTTTCTACACAGACGTGTTACAT